>PVLD010003575.1:0-140044 GCA_004027595.1 Dinomys branickii | reverse complement strand
ATTCCTGGAATGAATCCTACCTGGTCGTGGTGTATAATTTTCCTTATGATTCGCTGTAATCTATTTGCCAGTATTTTGTTGAGTATCTTTGCATCTATGTTCATTAGCGAGATTGGCCTGTAGCTCTCTTTCTTGGTTGGGTCTCTCTCTGGTTTTGGTACCAATATAATACTTGCCTCCAGAAATGTGTTGGGGAGAGCTGCTTCCTTTTCGATTTCATTAAAGAGTTTGAGGAGTGTTGGCATTAGATCTTCTCTAAATGTTTTATAGAATTCTGCTGTGAATCCATCAGGGCCTGGGCTTTTTTTTGTGAGTAAGTTTTTAATGACGTTTTCAATCTCATTAATTGATATTGGGTTATTCAGGATTTTTACGTCTTCCTGATTCAATTTTTGGCAATTTGTACCTTTCTAAGAATGTGTCCATTTCTTCTGTATTTTCTATCCTATGGGAATACAGATTTTCAAAGTAGGTATTAATGATCTTTTGTATTTCTTTTGGATCTGTAGTGACTTCCTCTTTTTCATTCCTTATTGCATGAATTTGAGATCTTTCCCTTCTTTTTTTGATAAAGTTGCCTAGGGGTTTATCAATTTTATTTACTTTTTCGAAGAACCAACTCTTCAATTCACTAATTTTTTGTAGAGTTTTCTTCATCTCTATTGCATTAATTTCTTCCCTGAGTTTTATAATCTCCTCCCTTCTTTGGGCTCTTGGTTTGGCTTGTTGCTCTTTTTCTAGGAATTTGAGGTGTATCAATAGGTTATTTATTTGCTCTCTATTTTCTTTGTATATGATTTCATTGCTATAAATTTCCCTCTGAGGACTGCTTTCATTGCATCCCACAGATTCCGATAGGTTGTACTTGCATTTTCATTTATTTGTAGGTAATTTTTAATTTCTTTAACTTCTTGTGTGACCCATTGGTTATTCAGTAGGTTGTTGTCTAATTTCCACGTGTTTATGTGGTTTTTGGAGTTCTCTTTATCATTAATTTCCTCTAGTCATGTTTTATAATTTATTACATTATATAAGGACCTCAACTTTAGAACTTCTTAAAAAAGCCTAATTTTGAAGAATAAACATCTTTCACATTAGAATTTTGTCAAAATAAAACTAAAAGAAATTTTAATTACTTGAGTGAATGCATACAAGCTGTGAATACAGAATAAAAGTACTCTTGGAATATCTAAATGAGACAGCTGTCCATTCATCATGATGTTCCACTTTCTTTCTAGAGTACGTCATTAGAATATTAAAAGTTTTTACTTTGGTGAGTAAAATAAGCTTAAGAATCTGTAATTTCAGAATTCTGAAATGAGAACAGTTTCCATGCCCATCACAGTTCCTGTGAATGGCTCACAGTTTGGGGTGGTCAGTCACACTTACCGTGCCGGAGTTGATGAACACAAACACTCTGCCCTCCTCCCTGATGGTGCTGTGCATGGGTGCTCCCACCAGCAGGTCAGAGAAGCCATCTGCATTGAGGTCCACAGCACAGACAGAAGCTCCAAAATAGGAGCCCAGCTGTCCCAAAGCAAATCATATCTGGTTACTACGAAGCAGGGTTCTTCACAAAAGCCCTCTACTATACCAAAGGTAGAAGCTTATTACCTTTTTACCTTTCACTTCATGTAACACATTTAGTTCTTTTGCATCAATGCTGAATATGTAGGCCTGTAATTGGGAAAATATTAGAAGAGATTTTTATTGCCATCGAAGTCTCTTATTGACAATATACTTATTTCTGTTTAAACAAAATGTTAACTTTCACCTCAAGTAACTGCTCAAATATAACAAGATTGAAATTTACTTAAAAGGTCAAGTATTACAAAAATATTTTAAGAGTGGTACAGAAAGGTGTAGGGATCCATTTTCACATTAATATGCCGCATTTACAGAACAATCCTCTTGGGAATTTTTTTATTGATCCCACAGATGGCACAGAAAATGGTGTTTGATTCACTTTGCAAAAGTTAAGGCACACAGAGATTGGCCAATGTACATATGGCAATGTAGCAAAAACTAGAACCAGAAATAACATTTTCTCCTTCTCATCTTACAATAAAGCATGTAGCTACTCCAAATTCCTTTCAATAAATGTTACACAGTAAATCTATTCCCTGGACAGCTTTCATTTAATTTTACAATTTACTTACAGGAAAGAAAATCCTCACTTGACTTATATAATTTTTCTTAAAGCTTTTCTGCTAAATTTCCTTGAAACCCACAAATCTTTCCCATATTCTACTAATGCAACACACAGTTTATTATTTCTAATCTTTCATTTCTTAGAATTTCTGCAGTTCTTTTTTTGATATTTATTACATCCTCTGATTGACTGGACCTTTTTGGGAAAAAAATAAAGATTAAAATGTAATTCTTACTTTACCAATCTGTTCGTGCTGAGGGGCTCCTCCAACGACTTCTGTAGTATGCTGACTCCGGAAATGACCAGCTCCTACTGAGTACCCTTTAAGAAATGGGAGAAAAGAACACACATCATCATTTAACATGGATAAACTACACCCAAAATCTACCCATAGAATCGAATGAGACTGAATTCAAAACAACTACATGAAGCAGAATGTTAAGTGTGCTCAGCATAATGCTGAAAATTCTCATTATGTTTTAGGGAATTTTGATAGGTGTGTTGTGAAAGCATATGGATAGTATTTCCAACTCCTGGAAGGTGAAAATATTAGCTTTATATTTGATTTGTATAGTAAGAGTAATCAGTTTCTAGAATTACCAACAAAATATTTGAGTATGTAAAGCATTTTAAGCTTTCAATAAAATATCTTCCCAATTTTCCACTCTTGTGCCATGAAACCTTCCTATTGTCATGATTTAATGACACAAAAGGTGAAGTATTTTAATTTCACGTGTTAAAAGACATACTATCAAGTTATATTTTTTGTAATACCTGAAGACCTGCTCCATTTATAAATAAGAAAATGTTGAATTGTAAATGAAGTTCTGCTAGAATGGGAAAAATACTGCCTTTTTACTAAAATTGCCTCCATAAAAGATGCACACATGTGAAACACATACAACTTAAATAAATGTATGCTTTTTAAGGAAATACAGGAAAACCATTTATTTGCTGATAATGGGAATGAATACCAAAGGTTTTTGTGTTTGTGTAGATTTATCAAGTGTGAAATAATGATGAGGAGGAAGAAAATGATGGTGATGAAAACCGTAAAGACCCAGGAAATAGCCCAAGAGTTAAAAGACAAAGGCTGATGAGCAGTTTTTAGACTGCGCTTCATAATGTCACCCTTTACCTGAATGTTGTTGACAGTCCCACCGCCTTTCATTTGATCTTTTAGGAAACTACACTTACACATACACAGTTCAATGAGTTCACATGTGTAAAGTTCTCAGAAACCCTCCCCGGAATGTAGTAAGCACACAGCTGTGGCTAGAAATAATTAGTAATAAATTGACCCTATAAAGATACATACAAGTTTGTGTTTTCTCAAATGGAACACAGAAAGGAAGCTACCCCAGGAGCTCTAGTTAATTCGCAGTGATGAATGCGGTCACATATATCAGTGTAAATAATACTCTCACCAAAATTCCATAGACTTCATACTTTATCAAAGGAGTTTTTCAACTGTTTCTTTAATTATTACCTACTGGCCATGTAGCTCTTTTGAAGCTACAATGTTCTTTTTTACATAATAAGCAGTAACCAAGCCATAGGGAATTTGGATTTGTCCATTTGTACAATACCTAAATAACTTCCGAATTTCACTTGATTTTGTTTGTCTAAGAAGGCTATGTATTTATTTGTAGTTATGTTATACACAAAAAGAGAGCCAGTCCAATAAGATGATCCTGGAGCTCCCATCACAATTAAATCCTGGAAGGAAAAAGAAAAAACAATTTAACTGTACTTAAAAGTAAATAGTGATGTAACTGGGGAGGAGAACACACTTTGTTATACATTGCGGAAATATGAACATTTCTCTTAATTTAAAAACATGACCTAAGGAGGGGGCAGGAAAGTTGGCTAATGAGCTCCTATCTGAAAACAGAACTTCAGAGGAAAAGTTCTAAGACTCTCTCTTCAAATTTCCTAGTGGTTTTAAAAAGTCATAGGTGGAGTGAACAGTAGGGTAGGCCCATGTGAACAGGGCAGCACGGTTTCTCCTGAAGAAAACTCTGCGACTGATTAGTGCTCTTTAGAAGACAATCATGAATCACCAGAGAGTAAGAGCGAACTATGACCATTGATTAGTGTTCCTACAAATGTTCAGACTAAAAGTTTTTTTTAAAAAAATCCAGTGGAATTTGGGGCCTTTTATGACTTGGAATTTATGAAAAAGAAACAACATTGGAATGTGCAGACCGTTGTCTGGCACAGCATAAACTTGTAGCAATCAAATTTACTTATCATATTTCTGTACTTCCTAAATCTTGAACATTTAAAAGGAAATAGAAAGATAAGCTAAAGGAAGCATTATTGCAAGCACTGTAAAAATATGACATTTTATAGAATAAAACTTGATGAAGTTACTTCCGTGGAGTTAGAAAATATTCATGAATTCATGTTGGATTTTTAAAAGAAATCACAAGATTTGGGGGTTAAAATAATTGTGACCTTTCACAGTATACCATGAGAGTTCTAGAAAAAAATTAGAGTCCGGGGGTATATCTGCTTTGAGATGATATTAATATATTCATAAACACCACAACTAGTATAATTTAATGAAAAATGTGGATTTGTATGTATTTTCTTCACTCCTTAACTGATAATAGAAATAACATACTCGAATAAGTTATTTTTAATTACCTAAAATAACAAAAAATTTAAAATATCTACTTTTGATTTCCATTGAACTATTGATAAAACTGGTAATTTTTAGTATACGTTTTCACTGATTATGAGTGGACTAGTCAGAAAATATTAATTTTCTTAAATTATATGAAGACTTTTGAGAAGCAAAAAATAGAGTAATAATAATAATGGCAAACTTAAGAGATAATATTCAGATTGCACACAATTTTTACTTGAGTGAGGCACTGGTTTCCTAAATCTTTAGAAGAGTTAAGGATGTAGATGTAAACTTTCAATAACAACTCTATTTTGAACTATTACCTCTGTGAAGAAACTAGATATTCCAGCTTGACACGATGCAAAGTTTTCTCCAAATTTTTTCACATAGTCTAAAATGCAATATAAAAATGATTCAGGATTCCACAGGATTCCATTACTGCTCCACAATTTTGTTTAGAAATCCTTACAAATATGCCTTTTAAGGCTACATATTGTACTATTTCAAAAAGTAGTGATTTATATAATCTGAGATTACACAACTCTCTTATTAATCTTCAAACTATCACCAGGAAATGGCCATAAAAACACATGTGAGTCTTCATGAGACTATGCAGCTTACACCAAAATATCTGTCAACTGAGTAAGATGGAGGCGGGATTCACAGCTGGGCCCGCCTCTTATTTTTTATTGTATAAATTTTACGTGCACAACATTATGTTCTGTTGCACAAATACATGGTGAAATTATTTGAGCAAATCAACATATCTCCTCATGGTGACTTCTGTGTGGGGAACAAGCATGCCAAATCTATTCTGCGGAAAATTGCAAGACATGTTGTATATTAAAAATGGCCCCTGCTGTGCATTAGATCTCTAGATTTATTCATCCTATGTAATTGCAACTTTGTGCCCTCGGACCAAAACTCTCCTCATTCTCACCTCCCTTTCTAACCAGTCAACTTCCTACTGTTTTCTATGCATTTCACAATTTTTGATTCCATAAAGACTGAATTCTTTGTCTTCCCCGATTGGCTCATTTCACTGAACCTCATGTGCTCCAGGTTCACCCCATTGTCACAAATGTCAGGTTTTCTTCAAGGCTGAGTATTAAGTACTCTGTGTCCCTGGACGTGTGTACACGTGCACGCACATACGTACTTCAATTCCTTTCCATTTCCCAATGATGTGGCGATGAACGTAAGCCTGCGGGTACCTCTGTGTGGTGCTGACTTGATTTCGTTTGGCTCCTTTTATAGCTCCGCTTGTTGTGTTTTTATCTAGTTTACATTCCCACCAACAGTATAAAACTGTTCAAGTTTCTCCACATCCTTTTCAGAGCTTGTTACGCTTATCTTTTCAATAAGCAACCACTTTAATGTGCATGAGGTGATCCCATTTGGGAGGATTTACATTCCCTGATCATTAGTGACACTGGGCATCTTTGCATGTATCTATTGACAGTTTTAACACTTGCTCTAAAAAGAAAGCTATTCTGTTCTTTTTTTGCCACCAACCTGAGTTCCTTATATATTTTAGATATTAACCCCTTATCAGTTACATATTTTCCCCATTCTGCAGGTGTTGACTGGTTTCCTTTGCAGTGTAGAAGCTTTTCACTTTGAGGTGGTTCAATTCATTTATCTTTGCTTTTCTTGATTGAGCTTTTGCTATGAGAAACAGAAAATCATTTTCCACACCAATATGAAGAAACTGTTCCTGTGTGGCTGCCTCTGGAGTTTGATAGCTTCAGGTCTTATATACTTTAATTCTGTTTAGAGTAGATATTTGCACACGGTGTAACAAAAGAGTTTTTTAAAAAGTTCAATTTCATCATTTTGCATGTGGTATCCAATTTTTGAACATCATTTATCAAAGAAATTATGCTTTCCAAGAGTTTCCCCAGCTGAAAATAACAATCCAGATCTAAGACACAGTGTCTCTTATTGCAAAGCCCTAATGAATGAAGGCTTTGGGGCTCCCTTAGGGGACACAACTTTGCTTCTTTTGAAGAACTGACATGAAAAGAACAATCATGGTCACAATTTTTGGGCTTTGATAACTGGAAATTTAAGTAAATTGTTATATAATTTATATTATCTTTCCCTGCCTCATTTTTCACTTTTATGTCTTTCCTGACCTGTATTTTACAACTTTGCATTTGCTAGCTTCATGTCATCTTGACTTTTTTCTGTAAAAGGACCATGTGTAGCTAAGCAAAAGAAAAAATTCTTCCGTGAAAACATTTACAACTATAAACCAACAACCACTCAGCAAAAGAGGTTAAAAAAATACAGAAACAAGACTAATTTTTACTGCAATTGAGAATTTAATATTCTCCTTTCATCTTCTTGCACCTAAAGGTAAAATAGGAATATTTATGACGCAACCTTCCTGTGACATCAAATTCTAGGGAGCAAAGATGTTTTTGTGTGTGTATTTTTGAAACAGGGTCTTGCTATGCAGTTCAGATTGGTTTTAAGCTCACTTTGTAGCTCAGGCTGGTCTCAAACTTGCAATGATCCTCATGCCTCAACGTCCTGAGTACTGGGATTACAGGCGTGTGCCACCACACCCAGCTGAAGATGTCAATATTATTAGAATCAATAATTAAATTGAAATATCTGGCCAAATTTTTGCCAGTTAAAAAAAATTTTCTTTGATTGCTAGGCTTTTATTTCTGGTTTTGGTTATAAAAATTAAAAACTTGCATTCGTATTTTTCTTGGACTTCTAAAGACATTGAGAGTTTCAATTTTATTGCAGATATTATTTTAAATGCTCAGACATTTATCATGACTTTGGTCACATCTGTGTTCAGCATCTAGCTCTGTATGTCATTCTGTATGTGATGTATAGCGTAAAATTCGCATGGGAAAGGTCCTTCACACTTTAAACCCGATCTCTTTCTATTTCAGGAAATGCGTATGAATTGGAATGAAAGAGATAAAGTGGAAGAGATGTGCTTACACTTATACTGGAAATATTTTGATCACCCTTAGAAGCTGGAGTTAAACTATGAAACCTAACCTCTTCCTTTCTAATAAAACCTTTCGATGTAATTTTATGATTTTACATGTCCTATATTTATTGGGCACTACAGCCACATTGACAATAGTAAGTTTACTACAAAAGTGGGTAATTATCAACTACCTTCCATAGTTATTCAAAGCACAAACCACTTGCGAAAAGAAATTCTACCTACCAGTGGATATAGAAAGTAAAGAGATACTTTCAGTAGTTAAAAATAAAGCTACTTCAAAGGCCTCCTTCTTTCTTTCTAATCATCCAAAACTGAAATTGTAAAACAACCAGAAAGGCATCTGCTTCCTTCTCTTGATGTAATTGATATCAAAATCAAACCTCACCTTGGTAACAGGGAGCCATTCTTTTACTGAGCTCTGTTCGTAAATCAGAAGGTATCCCATAGCAAACACCAGCGGGGAGCTTATTTTCATTCTTTATGTAAAATATATTTTTCCACCTATGCCCACAAGTCTGAAAAATAAAAAGTAGACCAAAAGGTATGAAAGTTCCGCCTCACATACCTGATTGCAGAATCTTCCAGTGGGTCAATTCCAATACCTACCACAATGGATCCATTTTCTCCAGGCTGTCTAGAGAGTGTGACCCCCAACCACTGATTGTCTCTTTCTTCCAAACATGTCTTTCCACAGGGTTCTCCACCAGGGCTACCTATGGCATTTGAAAGTAAGCTTGTCATCAGTTTCCTTGAAGACAATATTATTTCTACAAAAGTAAAGAAAATAAACCTGGGCACTCATCTCCAATGCTTTTCCTTCAGCTACTTCTCGTTTCTATTCAGTGTGTAACCAGAGGGTATGTGGGAGTTACTCTCCGCTAATATAGCTGGTTTCTCACACACAATGTCATGTTTGTTTGTGAAATGACCAAGTTGTAAAGAGCTGACTCCGGCAGTGTGAGGAGAGAGCTGTAAGTATGACAGAAAACCAACAGGGGCTGTGCAAATACAACTGCAGTGTCTGAGGCTTAGAAAATGATTTGCACTTTTGTTTTAACCGTTTGCCTAGCAATGTAAGCAGCATCGCTAGGAGCACTTTTCTCAGTGCTTCTGGTATGGCCCTTAGCCACGAAGGCACAGTTTATTGGAGCTGGAAAGCAATGGTCAAGCACGCAGAAAGTGCAGTGTATAATTAGCATACGAGTAATGCACAGAATTTAAATGAACTACCTTATGCTTTACATTCAGCGGAATGGGACTCATGTTTTCAACAAAGACAGAAAGTTCTGGGAAACCACACTGTTTTAGTAGTAAATAGAATCCTTCAATATGCACTTAGGTAAATGTATAAATAGCTAAAGTCAAACGTACATAAAATATTCATACATTGCACAATACTTTTAAACTGCACAATAAAGTGATCCTCACAGTGATAATTTTCTTCTGTTGACATGACTACTTTCCTTTATGGCTGAGATCATATGAAAATCCTCTGTTAAAGTGATTTGAAATCAATATTTGGGAGAAAAATAAGATACAGTATCATAAGATTCTCTTTACAAAATTCTCTATCATCGGGCACTTTGTACCCTGCAGCTTTGGCTCTGCTACCCTCACCCCCCACCAGTGTATGGGTAAGATCCAGAATATATACACAACTAATGTTAACATTTTGAAAGTGAAATCGTTTGCACCCAATCTCCTGGGCACAAAAGATTTTAGGAAGCATGAGAAGGTTTCTGTGTATGTATATACTTGTGTGTTCTCCAAAACATCATGCAGGAAAAACACAACCCTGCACACAGCTGAACTAAAGGACAGTTTCTGAGATGATTCTTCAGAGTCTGAGCCAGTTGGTCCGGGTGAGACCAGACTGCCCAGGTGGCTCTCATGGGCAGGAACGCTGCTACGACTGAGTGTGGGTGATAGTTTTCTGATGAGACCTTCTGGAGAATCATCACCTCCTACTAATCAGTAATGGCTTCCAGGAGGGACAGATTGAAAAGTGGGAGGATTACTAGGCCTGGAGAAAGAATGCTCAGGTTTCTAGCAGTGTCTGCTCTTGGAACAGAAAAAAGGTCTGACTGCGGCCCAGACCTGGATAAAGGTGGCTGAGAAGTTTTAGATGTTCCTGTGAAAATTAAGGGAGGAAGGAGAGGAGGCAAAAAGAGTAGGAAGAGCGGGTACAATTAAAGATGGATGCAGTCTACACAAAGTTGAAGTCTCTATTTACCAGAACTTTATCAATAAAATACATGATGTCAGCTTCCTGAAATTATAGTTACTCAGATAGTTTTGCTCCTAGTTACCTCAGTTAAGGAGCCAGAAGTCACAAATAACACCTGATCTCTGTTAAAATATGGTGCATTTAACAGACCCTCAGTAAGACTGCATCTAGTATTTAGAAACAAATTTATTTCTTCTAGATCTAATCAATGAAAAGTTGAAAAACAACCAACAGATTAATTTGTACCTATAAAATACCGTGTAAGTTGCTTGATGAAAATAGCCAAAAAGTTCTTGTGTTCAAGAATAATGTAAGGCTATTATCAGTTTCTTCATAGAGCTCTGTCCCTTAAATTCAGAAATGAAGACTAGAGATACTCTTGGGCTGAGCTGTTTCTGTTTGTGCTGGCGTCTTCCCATGACAGTGTTAGGGTGTCACCACTGCTCACTCCACACTTACTTTTCCACTGCAGTAACGTCACTGCCCTCTGCCCTCCTTCTCCACATGCTTTGTGGCTTCTGGACCTGGGGAGAAAGAGCCACTGCCCCACCAGTGACTTAGGGTGAGTCCTGTGATCTTACAAACATCTGGAGACTTTATGTCCAGTGTGGATCATGACCCTTTCTTCTCTTTCTCCTAATTCTAGGTTAAAAATAGTGATTCTTAGGAGCAGAGAACAAACAGCCTTTCAGAAACCACAAAAAAAGAGATGTTTACCTAAGAACAAATGTAGTACAAGCTTCCCTAGGACTCTAGTGGTAGGGCCAACACCCCTGTAAGAAGAGATTTCAATAGAAAAGCATGGGGTGGGTTTGTATGTGGGAAATATGGGAATGGGGCTAAGGGGTACTATACATGATCTCATGTTTGTGACTGTGTGCTTCCAAACTATAGATGCCTTCTAAATTCTAGATAACATTTTTGACTCATGGTTATTTCTAAATATGTACTATACATTGTGTGGGGAACCACTCAGGCTGCTTCAAAGCTCAGAGGGTCTATGGACACCTAAGAATGTGACCCCATTTGTCTTGCACAGGCACACAGTGGGATCCAGTTACATAATGATGATTTAGCACAGATCAACACATATGTGCTGTTACAGCACTATGTAAGAATGTAAATGTGAGATAACAACCTGTATAAGAATTATGCAATAAAGATGCAGGCAGCTCTGTGCTCTGCTCCGCTGCCTGCTGTTGTTGCTGGTATCTTGCAAACTGCACATTCTTTAACCTTGGGACCTCACCCTCGAAAATCTCCCTGGGGCCCCCTGAGCGGAGCTGACACATTGTTAATCTAATCTTGAATAACAGAGATGACACTCAGCATTGGCCCTCCAGGGTCCTTAGACACATAGGATGTGACCACTCAGAGGAAATTGTGGTGGAATTAATTTCCTGTAGGAAGAAGCATTTCATTTTTGCTGGAGTGAGCTATATTTATTCATTTACAAGTATGCTGGCCTACTTCCAAGGATAGTGGGTAGCGGCCTTGTTCCTCTTGGCTAAGGCTATTGCTCATTCAGCATCCCACACCCAACACCCAGACCAGAAGTGTGTGCTGAAAAGGAAGGGTCTGAGGATGCCACACACTCTGCAGCTTTGCCTGGGATTTGACTACACTTCTTGTGTTTGTGTCACTCAGCTTAGTTTGAAATGTAAGTGCAAAACAATGCATGCAGAGAAAAATAACAATCATGCTGTGAAACAATTACTCTTCCCAAACATAAAACTAATCCAAACCAGTGACCAAACACATACACTCACGTAATTACGTTCCTCCTTTTTGCCTAACACTTACTACCACAGCAGCAAGCCCAAACCCATTGACAGTAATGAAACTTCAGCCCTGGTTACAAGATAGAATCAGTTCCAGCAAGACCTTGGAAGTCCCCAGTACTGCTCTGGGCATTTCCTAATTTTGGAGACCATTTCCCCCTTTTCTGGGGTGTGCCTGCGGAATCTTGCAGAAGAGGGCAGGAACCTTCTTAAACTTGGGTCAGGGGTACTCTCAAGGTGAATCCCTTAAGGCTGCCCACTCTGAGTCTCCTCCCCTTCTCCACGGGGCACTCAGCCTCACCTGGCCCTTAGTGATGGGCATTTCACCTGAATAAAAATTCTGGTGGTGAGCTCTGCTTCTCTGCTTTCCTCTTCCCTGGTCATATTACAACTTCCTGTTTCCTTTTTTTTTTTTTTTTTTTGGTCTTTTTCTTTTTTTGAGACAGAGTCTCACTATGTAGTTCAGGCTGGCCTTGAGCTCACTTTCTAGCCAAGAATGGTCTCAAACTTGCAATGATTCTCCTGCCTCAGCCTCTCAAGTGCTGGGATTACAGTCCCGAGCCACTGTGGCCGGCCCCTACTTCATTTTATACAACTTCCTGTTTCCCTCTTCCCGCCCCGTGCAATCACTGCTCGCCAACTCGCACAGACCATCCCCTAAACTCCACCCCCAGCCTGGCCCTATATAGCATCTGCTCCCCCAGGCCAGACCCTCAGAAGTGCCACGTCCCTCCTTTCTGGTGTGGTCTTCTCTGTGGCCACAGTAAAGGCATTTTTTACTTTGCTCTATTTTTATCTGCACCAAAATACATATCACTTGGCACCACGTGGGGAAAGTTTTAAACCAGCACCTGGGCCCCATGCCCAGAGGTTCAGATGTGGAGAACCAGGGTGGACACCCTGATATCAGAGTTTTTCAAAGTTCCCCAGGTAGCTATAGTTGGGCTTCCAGCTGGGCTTGTAAGCAACTGCTGATGGCTATGCCTTTTCCTCTATTATTTTTAAAATATACCATGTTTTTAAAATAATAGTAGTGTCTTTATGTCCTCCTCAGTTTCAACCAGATATTGAAAGAGAATATCACCTGTTAAGCAGATTGTTCCTCTTGTAGAGATACAGTGTTTCTAATTTGATCAAAGATGATGGTTACTAGAAGTGCCCTGTGAAAGGCGAATTCTCATGCATTTCCCTGTCAGAACAACAAAGATAAACTCAGATGATCTTTATCTTTGATCAAGATGTCATGCTGCAATGATTTACAGTCTGGTTCTCAGTTCAGTGCTTCTACTACTGATCTAAACTCTCAGTAAAGCAAGTCAGCTTCATAATTGAAAAAATACTTTCCATGGCTTAATATCAGCAAGGCCAGCAGAAATTAACACGTGATGGTTTCTCATGCGTTGATAAACTAGGGTGACTGATTTCCTAGCACACAGAAATACATTTTCCCAGTAAACTCTAAACAAAACAAGTCATATAAAAACCACCCCCTTATTCTAAAATTAAGTTCCTCCTTTCTCCTTTTTTTTTTTTTTTTTTTATAATTTGGGGAAAAAATAAAGCTATCCTTACTTTTGTTACTATTTTCAACTACTGATTTGCATTAGTATCTACAAACATAGATGTAACTGTAAGCACATGGTACTTCTGACAATGCATGTAAAGAATGTTAGTACAGACCCAGCCGGGTTCTCTCTTTACTGCTTCCTTTACTTTCTAATCTCTTTTAAAATTCATAACAGTGGTTTCATTTTTATTGCTTCAAATGCCAAAAACATGACCAGGACTATGAAAGACTAGGAAGTTAGTCTTGTGTGTCACTGCCGTGATTGAGAACGGACTTCTTCCTTGGCATAGCATTTGCACAGCTCAGCAGAGTCGCACCCACCACAGGCTGGAACTCAGTTTGCTCTGGCTGAGGGAGGGGCTTTTATAAAATATTATACTATCACACACGGCCGGAGGGCACTTGGCTAAACTGCTCACCAAGCTCTCTGGGGCGGAAAGACAGCTTCACACGGAACTCATCTCTTTACTGCTACGCTTCCTACATCTCTTCCACAAGAGCATGACCTTACATTTTAAGATAGGAACAGGTGGTCTGCAGGAGACGGCATGTGTGAGTCTGAGGCTCCTGACCAAGCGTGGGACGTGAGCAGGATGAATTAAGACAGAGAGTGAGCTGGGGCCCTCAGGCACTGCCTCTCTGGGAGGGGGTCCCCAAGGATGATGGGAGCCAACGAGACCTGTGTGAAGAGTGTGGATGCAGGAAACACACCAGCAACCTCTGAAGTTGACATCATCATCAGGACTGCTTTAAGGATTAGGCTAAACACTGCTAACCTACACGTAAGTCACAGCACGCCTCCCCCTCCATAAAATGCATGTAGCCCCTTGCTGCTGGGAAAGACTTATTATACACATTAACTCACTTTTATTCTCACAGGAGTAACCAGAGGATGGGATTATCAATCCTTTTTCTTTACAGATGAGAAAATTGAGTCTTAAAGGAGTCAAATAATTTGCCAGAATTTATGGGGCTGGTAAGTGGGAAAGATTAGAATAAAAAATAACATCTTCAATCTTTAAGTAACTTCCCACTCTTCTAAAGCACATACAAGAGAGCTTGGCAAATATTTCAGCTGTCCAGATCAACTGAATTCAGTTTCATTCCCTACAGCCGTCCACAGTCCATGAGTCCATTTGCTGTTGTTCAAGAAAAATGTCACGTACACGGTCCCTTTGCCTAACCTGCCACTTGCCTCTGTTTTGATCAGTTTCCAATATTTGGGCATTTCCACTGCAGAAGTAAGGAAAAGGTCAGACTCAAAGTTCTTCTTTCTATAACTTGTTGACAGCTCAAGTACAACACAGGGTGGGGTAGCCTGGGACTTTCTGATGAAGTTGTGTGTCTGGTTGATCTGCCTGTGTCCCTGTGATGTGGCTTCCCCTTGAAACATCCAATAGCTCTCAGTCTTGCTTTCTGGCTACTAAGATACAAACGTATTTGCTCTTTCATAACCCATGATGTGATAGCAAGTTTCAGAAAAGTAGCAAAAGCCTTCTAGCAGTTGCTTTAAAAAAAAAAGTTTACTGAGAAATGAATGCTATACATTTCAAACTCTACAAATTTAAAATTCTCCCTAATAATTAAAAAAAACTCATTAAATTCTTTAGTCTATGATGAGTTGTTCATTTAACATATCTGATAAAAAATACTGAGTGAAAATAATGTTTGTAATTTCTTTATCTATATAAATTCAGAATATTAGAAAAATATACGCAGGATTAAAAGTGAGCAAATACACTGAAATATGACAATAGCATAGAAACCACCGTTGTGGGGCTGTGGGTCTCACAGAAGCGTGTGCCTTTGGCTGCAAGACTGCCTGGCTGCTAGTAGGTGTTCAATAAACGGGAAGGTTTCCATAATCCGGGGATCCTCCACTCCTTTGATTTGGACTGGGCCAGCAGAGGGCGCTCACGGTGACGCTTGGGCACCAGCCTTAACCCAAATGGCCCTTCCATTTAGTTTTCTTAGGAAATGCTACCAACAACCCTTACCTTATAATTACTGTGATTAAACTGTACTTTTCCTACACATCTAACTAAGCATGGTGGGAGTGTTTCTAAGAGTAGTGATGTTTATGAATTCGACGGCCATCAAAAATAAATTTGAGTAACAGAAAGTAAAATTTACAAGTTCTGAAGGTGACCTAGGACTCAAAAGTAAGCACTGCATTTCCAAGACCCTTTCCTCCAGTTAACATAAGGACAAAGAATCAAAGCACCATTACCAGGGCGTGGTGGCGCTTATTTATAATCCCAGTACTCTAGGAGGCTGAGGCAGGAAGACTGCAAGTTTGAGCCCAGGCTGAATAATTTAACAACTTAGCCAGACCCTATCTCAAAATATATTTAAATAAATAAATAAATAGGCTGGGGATACAGCTCAGTACAAAAGCCCTGGGTTCAATCTCCTGTACTCTGGGGCCAGTGAGTGGGCAGCTCAAAGCATTAAATAAAACATCAGATAATCAAAATGGGACTCATTTGAAAAGGATATTCCTTTTGGAAAAACATGTCTTTATATATCCGAGTCTCAGATTGGCTAAAAAAAGCTGATAATTGCTAATACTCATGCTCAATTTAATGAGAAATTGTTCATATAAACATAGACCTGGAAAAGCCAGTATGCCAGTCCTCTATGCAGCTATTTTTTTCAGAAAGAAGTTCAAGGTGGCTGAGGTGCTAAACTTCTATAATCCCAAGCACTTGGGATGCTGAGGCAGGAGGACTGCCACATTCAAGGCTATCCTGGGCAGCTTAGTGAGAACTTGTCTCAAAATGAAAAATAAATAAATGAAAAGATCTGGAGATACATCTCAGCGGTTGAGTGCCCCAGAGCTCAAAGGGACGGTTCAACACAGATTTGAGTATTTCCAGTGAGAAATACCAAAATACAGGTTGGAACCTGATCTGCAGGTTAGTCCTGAGTAGTCACTAAGCCCCAGCACCCTACCAAGCAAGGTCACTGTGAGCTTGATGCTAGGTTTGGGGAGGGTGGCAAACCTGTGGCACAGGTGCCACAGTGGCTGTTTGTTAGCATTACAAGCTCAAAAAGGTTCGCCATCACTGGTTTAGGGGCTCTGCCAGTGCCCTCAGTCCAAAATTGCTTCAAAATTATACAGTAAACCTACGTAACTGTCTCTAATAACTATAGCAGCAAGAACTACTACATATGGTGAATGTAATTTCAGTAGGAAAAGTTACTCTCAAATTAACATTGATCTTATGTCTACTATGTACCAAGCATATTTTAATACATGGAAACACACAGTGACTCATTGAAATTTTCTTGATGAGGTAGCTATTGTTACTATTTGTGTCCCAGTTTTACAGATAGAGAAGCACTAGCGGGATGACTATTTTTCCCAAGGTCATAAAACTAACAAGCGTGGCATGGGGATGTAGCTCAGTGGCACAGCACCTGCCTAGCAAGCACAAGGTCATGAGTCCAATTCCTGGTACCAGAAAATACCCCAAAAAACAAGAGGGCAAGGAAAGGTTCAAAGTCACAGTCGGCTTTGGTAAGAATTCAAAACTGGCATTGTTAATAATGCTATGTCAAATTTAATATTTCTCTGAAATAACACACTACTAAAATTTTGTAACATTAACATTCTCCATTAGCAAAATAAGAAAAGTCTCTGTTCTCTTGGATTTAAAGATACATTGGAGAAGCTCACATGAATGTATGATACCATTTTGAAAGGCATGAAATAAAGAACATCACCAAGTTGTAAGGAGCAAGAGCTGCAGGGAAACCTGGTTACACTTCATGCTCAATATTCAGCGCTGAAGTTTTGTGCTTGATTTGGGAATTCACAGGGTAGCATGGATGTGAATGTAACCAAAAAATAAAAGGAGTTCAGGAAAATAACAAAGTTTAAAAATAGGTGGGAAAAATAAAAACCGGTGAGGACTCTCTTTCCCTAACTGATAAAGAGTCACAGCGAGACGCAGACTCACAGATGCAGAGATGGCGACTCGCAGACAAAAGTGATCACACGTAAGGATTACTAAAAAACCCTCACCAGAAAACAAAGAACAGTATCAAGTCAGGCAGAGCTGGGAAGGTTTCACAAGCAGATGATTGGCACTGATCAGTGGCTCCTACATTGGGCATAATTTTTTAAAAGAAGCAATCTAATTCACCTTGTAGAAGGAGTTCCAAGGAGACATGAAAAATAAAGCTGCAATCTTAATATCTCGGGACCTATTCATATGAGTTCTTGTATTTCATGTAACAAATTTGAAAAAAGTTTTCCCCATCATTTGAAAGTCATCCACTGCAGTAAAGTAGAACACACATTGCTACTGTCATGCCCAACTCCGACACTTGTAAGTCCACTTCCGGGTTCTAAGTTGCTGTTTCTAGCTATCCTGAAAACAAAACCCGTTTCTGAACATGGTCCCTTCCAAGCTGCACTCCAAGAGTGATTGTTATTGCTTGCGCGGACGGCTGAGAGTAGCTGAAGTATGTAGCGTCTGAGGCTGATCTTGACCGTTAGACTGACTCTGAGACAGGCAGAAAACTCCAGAATCCCACCCACATCTGAGAAATGTATCCATTCACTTCATTTACTGAGCTGTTACTCTGAGCTCATCAAAGCCTTTCAGACCGGGCTCTGCTCCTCAGTTCTCTCCGCCCAGGAGGCTTCTCTGGTCATTCAAGCAATTTCTCCTTGCCGTTGTGTGTCTCAGGTACTATGCTTACTATATCACCTCCTGATCGAGCATCTGTCTACCTGCTTTCCTGTCACTTACACTGAGGCCTCTGAGTGTTTCAGAGCATGTCTTACTTAATCTTCTATTTCCAGTACATTGCATAAGTAACTGACAGTGTGTTGAACTGGTGAAAAAGAACCCAGTTACAAGTGGATGACACTTCTCACTCTTCACTTCTCCCCTCTCTGAGATCTGGCGTCATCACTTAAAACTACAGCTGGTCACTCACGGACCAATTCTCTCTAAATCCTATGAAACTGTTCACATTCTTGTCTTGTGTGATGTCTTGGCAACTTGTAATTCTGCCCACCACTCACTTCTTCTCCGGATGGTCACACTCTCCAGCTTCCTAATGGTGCAGTGGCCCGAGTTCCTTGCCGGCTCCTTCTCAGTCTGCTTTTCTTTTCAGGCCTCTTTCTTTTTCAGTGGTTCCCAATCAGGGATGAATATAGTTATCATCTGGGGACCTCTGCAAATGCCTGACACCCTACTAATCCACTTGCAGAGATCTGATCAGTTTGAGATGGGGTTTCTGGAATTGGTATTCTTGAAGCTCTGTAGTGTTTAAATTGCAGCCAGAGCTGAACAACACTGTTCAAGCAACTTGAAACTGTAGGAATCCTCAGGGATCCACTACTGATCCTCTGATCTGTTCACATTAGAGAGTTTCCTGGGTTAAGTTCATTCACCTCCAGAGTTTGTTGATCATTTTCATGTGGATTACTCTCACCTTTCAATTGCCAGTACAGTCCTCTCTCCTGGTCTCCAAATTCATAAACCTAACTGCTAGGTAGACAGTTCTATGGGGTTCTACAGAGTATAAGACTTCAGTGTCTCATAAGAATCTTAAGCCAAAGAAATAGATCATTTATATTTTGCTAGAAAGTCCGCTTGTCTACCACTTTTCACATACGTAGCACCATTATCTATTCAACAGTCCAGGTCAGATCCCTGGGTAACATGTTTGAAGCTTTGTCCTCATCTTTCTCATTTGATAAGTACCAAACGCCATGGAATCCATCTTGTAAGTATCTGTAGAATCTTGGCTTTTCTCCATCTCCTGCATGACGTCCTGACAACTATCTCAGTAGAGACACCTACCATCTGCGGCCTGAATTACAAAGGAGGCTTCCTATAATTGTCTTACTACCCCCAGAAGATTCTGTGAAACACATATATCTGATTGTGTCACTCCCCAGCTTTAAAGACCTTGGCATAAATTCATACCTACAAAGTTGTCCCTGAACTAATCCCTGCTCACCTCTCCAACCTACAGTTCATTGCACCCTCTGCAGCACTCAGGATATGTTTTTCTTTCAGTTCTTCAGAGGAAGAATGTTCTGAGAGACCTCAGGACCTCACCACACAAGCTTGCCCCGTCTGACATACTTCGCTGTAACCGATGCCTTTGCCTTTTCTCCAGTTCTTCGGTTGAATCCCCATTCCTCAGGAGGCATCACCTCTTTTCTGAAATTTGTATCAGCCCGTGTCTGCAGCACGTTTACACTCCTGTATGGAGCTGGATGTGTACTCAACACATCCTCACTTCTCTTCTCACCCCTTCCTTGCCTCCCCACTTCTTTCATCTTTTGATTTCATTCCCATCTGCAAAAAGATCGACTTCCTTTTTATTTTTTATTTTGCTGCTTATAATTTCTGTTTCTCATGTAATAGAAACACTGTGATATTTAAGTTTGTGTATCTGATTTATTTCACTGAATATTATAGGCTCAAGGTACGTCATTTACCTACAAAGGACTCAAGTTTGCCTTTCTTTATGGCAGAGTAGTACTCCACTGTGTATAAATACTGCATTTTATTTATCCATTCATTTGTTGATGGGCAATACAGGCTGCTTCCCAGACTTAGCTATTATGAAGTGTGCTGCTATAAACATGGGTGCACATATTCATTGTAATATGATGCCTTTGACTCTTGGGGAAAGATACATAGGAGGGAAATAGCTGGGTCAGAAGAAATTTCCAGCTTGAGTTTTTATTCTAACTAGATTCCATCTTTCCACCATATTTTCCCCTAATAATCGAACCCACAGACTAATCATTGGAGGAAAGAGGCTGTTTCTCTGGCGTGCCCAGCTTCTCCCCTTCAGTGTCCCTCAGTAAGTGACTGCCAGAGTGAAGGACTCATGTGAACAAGGCAGGACCACAGCTGGGCCCAGAGTTGTGGCCAAGATGGGAGATTCTTAGTCATTAGGAACATAACACAGTGAACAAAGAAATATAAGGCAAAAAATAAAATGCCTCAGTTTCTCAGATTAGGAAGAATCTTGACCACCGGGAAATAAAGTTTGGGAAACTGGGGAATTTCTTTCAAACCCAAAAGTTTATTAATGAAGCTCCTTGTCTTGATTTTTCTACCTAAGTGGTGTAGCAGAGATCCCCCTGTGCAGGGCTGATTTTTCCAAATGGGTGATCTACATCAACCTCAGTGTCATAAGTACACTATTAAGCATATTGCAAATAAAAGGAAAAAGACATATCACAAAAAACATACCTGAAGTTTCAACAGTGGCATGTTTGCCTTTAATATTAAGCTAGTAACTCTTGCAAGTCAGGCAGAAGTAAGGATAAAGGAATCATTAATTCAATGATGTAGCAGTTATTAGCATAACCTCTTCCAAATAGACCATGCAATATAAACCAGGAGTTTTAGAAGGCAATATAATTCGGACAAAGAAATTTAAGAAGGAGAATGGTGAATAACTTGTGATATACACTTAGTCTTCCCCAAAAGAAGGGCACAGACAGAGTGCTTAACAGCCCAGCAAATAAACCACTTGGTCTGACGAAGAAGTGACAGTCTTATTACTCATTTGTGCATTGATACTGGGAAAGTGGCTACTAAAGATGTAATGGTATTTTACACAGGGAATTTGTTTCTTTAGAATGGTTTCATAGGAATATAATGTTTCATGGGCATATAATGCCAAGTACACATGACTTTTTAAATTTCAGCAGCTCTATCAAAAAGGTAAAAGTAAATAATCAAAATAAATGTAACAATGCACTTAAGTTAACAAATCCAACATATTAATGATGCAATCAGTTTTGTTATGATTTAGATCTAAAATGCCCCTGAAAAGCCTCATGTGTTCAATGGTCAGGCTTTTGGAAAGTGATTAGAATGTGAAGGTGCTATACTTAAGAGTGGATGAATCCATGAAAGCATTCAAAGCTAAATACACTATGAGGAGGCAGGGATTTGTCTGAACAGGTGTGGGAGTGCAGCCTGGAAAGCTGTGTTCTCGTCCCTGGCTTCTCTGCATTTCTCTGCCTCCTGAGCACCACGAGCTGAGCAGCTTTTCTCTGCCATGCACATCAACCAGAGCACTTCTGCCTGGCAACCAGCCAGCCATGCGTGGACCAATTCTATGAATCTCTGAGCCAAAATAAACCTCTCCTCTTTTAAATTGCAGGTGTTGGGTATTTTGTCGCAGTGACAGGAAAGTGACTAATATAGAAAATGGATATTGGGCATACGGTTATTACTGAACATGACCTGACCTTGCAACTCAGAAGATTTTGGAACTAGTTTGTGGGAGGAGTTTAGGAAGGTTTGGAGATGTAGGCAAGAGAAGCAGTAGAAGGCTATAAGGAGAGTTTTATGAGTTATTTTGGTCAGAGCTCAAAAGACCAGTTGATGGTATGAATGCAGACAATGACGGCCAGGCTCATGAAGTTTCAGATGGAAATGAGGGCTCTACTGGGAAACAGACTAGAGGCTATTCATGATTCATTCTGACAAAGAACTTCATTTTTGTCCATATCCTAAGACTCTGTCTTAAGCTGAATTTAAAAGCTAATTAATCTGGAAGAAGTAATTTCAAAGCTGCCCAATATTCAGGGAATGAAATGAGTACTGCTGGCACTTTTCAGTCAGATCTACAGTGAGAATCAGGGGCAAAAATCAGAGCCAGAAGACATGAAAGTCATGTAGCTTGGTTAGAAAGGAAGTACCAGTAAAGCTGAGGCCAACAAGAATTTACCTGGTGAAAATAACAGTGTCATTAAAAGGAAGTCAAGTACTTTGTATCTGGACAAGAGGAAAGATGCCTTGATAACTTCTCAGAAATTGGTCAAACCCTGCCCATCATAGGCTGAAGTTTACTTTGAAAGACTTTGCTTTGAGAAGAGAACCTGAGGGCACCTTGTTCTCAGGGCCACCCAGGGAAATACTTCCCCAAATTCTGCTATCCAGTTACTCAGAGGCCACTATCCAAAGATCCAAAGAGTTTGGATCCAAGATCCAAAGAGTTCTGAGTATTGCTCAAGCTCGCAGCAGACTTTGGGGTCATTTGCATGGCACTGTTTTTCTCAGGCATGCAGAATGCAAAGGTCATGGAGTCATGGGAGTTTTGACCCAGATTACAAAAAAAAGGCTGAGGAGGCAGGGCAGTATGTCCCTGAGACAGCAGTATATGAAGTGTGAGAATGAAGCCAAAGGACCAGTGGAGACCCAGGAAGTTCAAGATACCAGAATATGGAACATCTCCTGGGGACAACTGCAGGCAGCAAGCAAACCACCCCAAGAGAGAGACACAGCCATATAGGACAGCAGTCCCAGCCCTATAGAGCGCCCATCTCACCATCACTTGAGGAGGGTGCTCTGGGATCCTGTTCTCCCTTCCTGGAATGAGAATGTTTATCCTGCATCATTACATGTTGGTACCATTTAACTTTTCTAATTTTCACAAGGGCTCACAGCTAAGAGTTTGCCTTAAGTTGCAGAGGGGACTGGACTTTTCAGCCATGCTGGAACTGTTATTGCAGGCAACATTTACTATGGACTAAATGCATTTTTCATAGTGAGATGGACATGGAGCTTCTGGAGGCCAAGGATGGAATGTTATGGTTTGAACCTAAAATGTCCCCCCAGTCTCATGTGTCCAGAGGAGGGGCTTTTGGAAGAGATCAGCTCATGGGGATGCCGTTGTTGTCAATGGGTTAATGCCCTGATGACTTCATAGCTGAAGGTGCCATTAGAGGGGAGAGTCAGACGTGGGTCACTGGGACTGTGACTTGTGAATATACAAGAGTATATTCTTGTCCCTGGCTCCTCCTCCTCTCTCTGCTTCCTGGCCACTGCGGGTTCATCAGTTTTTTCCCGTGCCCTCCTCCTATGCCATTTCTGCCTTAAATCCAGCCAGCTCTGCATAGATTAAATCCTCTGAAACCATAGTCTAAAATAACCCTCTCCTCTTTTAAGCTGAGCCTATTATTTTGCCCCAGAAATGGGAAAATGACTAATACAATATTAACTTTAATTATTTACTTCAAGTGTAATCAATTTTGTATCCTGTTTATCTGAAAATGAATATTTAAATAGGAAAGTATCCTATTTGAAAATAAATATTTGAGATAAAATCTATTAATTGGAAATGCAATCAATTTCATATCCTGTTTATTTGAAATCTAGACTGTGCCATTAAAGCTCCACTCACTGGTGCTGCCCCATGTGCTCCACAGCCCCATCTGCCCAGTGGCTCACCTCGTTATCCAGGGCTGTGTGTGTGTGTGTGTGTGTGTGTGTGTGTATGTGTAATAGCAGAGTACAGAAAGATCTAGAATGTTGTTCAAATAATCAAAGACTGGGAAGTATAATTTCATAATTATTAATGTGTTTTACTATGTTCTAATGCCTTGAATATTGATACCCATGGATGGACTATGTGTAACTATAATGGAATCATTATTGGCAGCACCCTAATTCAGGGACTATTTGTGATCAAAGGTTTCCTTTCAACAAACCTCAGGGAAACAGTACTGAAGACAAAGAAAGAGGACATGTGGTAATCACCACGGCCTCCTCAGATTCTTCATGAGAAAGTCTGGGGCCAGGATGTCCTGTTAGGGAGACCCCCTTCCTTTGGTCCATGGCAGGAATTGCTAAGGAAAAAAGACAGTGGTAGCTCTCAGGCAGGCAGCGAGATGGAACAGCCCGAGTATAAAGAAAAGCATCTTACAGTGCAACTCTCTTGGTGCCACTTCTGAGGCAACTCATTTTGCTAACAGGAAACTCCCAACATCATCCATGCTGAGCACTCTAGATAAATGGCCACTTATTGCTTGATTCTGATTAAATATAGCACAGTATACAACATGATCTGCAGAGGAAGGTACAGTGGGAGCTTGTAACCTCCTCTTCTGAGGAGAAGAGTCCGTCCGAATCAGCTACTGATCTGGCATTCCACAGAGACTTGGAGCTTAGTCAACACAGATGCTGACTTTCATAGGAGACAAGCACTATTCTAAGAGACCCTATACCTTCAGATTCATGACAGCAAGTTACTCCAAATGATATGGGACACCTTACTGATGTAGCGATCATAACTTCATCTTATAACCCTTTTGGTGAGCCAACAAGGAAATGTTTTTGTCATATTTTACTTCAGCTGTTACCTTTTAATTCATACGCTTAATTTTTCACACTTGGTTTAGTTTATTCATTGTCCCTTGTGACGTTTAAGCTTAATTGCCAACTTGACTGGCTTGGAAGCCAACTGGGGGTAAGTGGCACACATTTGTGAGTATGTCTGAGCAGGTTGTAGAGGCAGGACCTGGGGGGGGGCTGTACATTGCTCCTGGGCCTTTTCTCACTGGCACCATTGCCCTGCTCTGCTTCCCCATTGCCATGAACTGCTCTGCTGCAGAGCTCCTGCCTTGGAGCTAGCAGACCATGGACTGAATCTCTTAAAACCATGAGCCAAATACAATCTTTTCAAGTTTTTGTTGCCACCTATTGTGTGGGAAGGTTACCAATGGGAATGGGAAAGTTAACTGATACAGTCCATTCATTTATTCTGACTTTCTCATTATAAACAAACTTACAAATACAGACTTAAGTAGAAAGTAAATAGACTCATTTTTAATGTCTGTTTGATATGAAGAATTTTCCAAACATTACAATCACCCATAGCTGGGACAAGACAAAGCTGTTTTATATAGAACGCTCTCTATGTGTGCATGCATGTGTGTGCATACATGAGTGTTCACATGCATGCACACACACACACACCCCTAGATAGCATCTGCTGCTTTCCCTGCCTCTCTCACACCTACACACAAAACTTCAAAAGAGACGCATCTCACAACTCCTACAATCCTAAGGTATCCCCACCAGTTTGTTCTTTTTCGGGTTTTCTTTCTAGATCGTAGGCTCAATCTTCTCTCTTATAGCTCTAAGTTACTTTTGGATTTGTTCTGCCTGGAGTCACACAGTTTCTTTACACGAGGAGGGACAGGTGTGCTGTGCAGGACATCACACGAGAAACAGCTGCAGTCACCCTACTTCCCATCATCTATCACTTGTTTTGCCATTTCTTGTCTCATAGAAGGGAAATTACACAATTTGTAATCTAGACAGATCTTTCTCAAGTGGGAAGAGAATCAAGAGATGGAGGAAAGAAGGCTCTGGGCATAGAAAGAGGAACTAAGATGTGTCGTTTACCTGCACCAAGTCCACACTGGGAGTGTAGACAGAGCGTACTGCAAACGCGGACTGCTAAAAACTCTAACAATCCCCAAACCCTAAGAAACCAAAAAATAACTTTATAAAATTGTTTTACAAATATTTAAAACTACTGCTACAGGTATTAATATTTTAACCAGTTGACTAATTAGGAACTTTATATTCCTTTTTGCCATTCATCTAAGTAGGTTCCTTTTTTATTGACCAAAATTTTGAAAGTTAAAAACATCACTTTGGTTTATCATTTCTAATGAGTTCTTTTATAAACCAGTCAAGCTGATACCAAACTTTCCATTCATTTTTCTTCATCCATGCAATAAATGTCCATTTAATTTGTCTTTTATACCTCTACCTTGGTTACATTTCTCTAAGTATATTCCTGTAGCCAATCCCTGCACTCCAAATGCCCAAAGAATTTTAGTTTCCCTTCAAACAATGACCCTTGTTATCTACAATTTTATGTAATATTATGACATGATCTTTCCAGTTAAACACACACATCCAGAAATAGATTCTGTGTCTTGCAGACAGGAAATAGGTGCTCACTAGCGACAGTTATAATGTCACAGATGCGGAAACTATGGCAGAACAACAAAAGTGAAATTGGTCCTTACTAAGACCTTGTCAAACTGCTGGCAGATCAAGGTTGGCTGCTTCACTCCCTAATTCTTCTTCCCTCTACTCTGTCCTGAAATGAAAGTTAGTTTTACACAATGATGTCCACTTTATTGGTATGTGAATGTTGCATGCATCCCTCATCTGTGTTTTGGCATGGGGGATGCTTACACAAGGTTGGGGCCTATTTTGCATGCTACAAACAAGTCCTGGACTTTTATGGGTGCATTGAGATAAAAATAAAGAACTAATCATGGTCATGCTCTATTTGAATTCTTCAGAATGAAGGAAACCAGCTCCACAGTTTGAAAAAAAAGCAAAGACCACCACCTTTAAAAGGCTGTTAAAGGTGCAATTGGTGACTGTTCTCAAAAGTCCATCTATAGTGAAGATAGTATGAGAAAAATGACATTTAATTTGCCGCTTACAGAGGATCCATCAGTTCAGCACACAACACACTGGAGACTTTAATTTGTTTGCACTGATGATACACACATAAAATAAAAGGCTTACACTTCATACCCAAGAGAACCCAACTGCGGCTTGGTTTCCCGCCCTCCACTCACTAGGTCAGTGACTTTGTAAAAAGGCTTCCCCAATGTGAGTCAAAAATCTCGTATGTGAAATAGAAACTGTACATGACCTAGGGTTGCTTTGCGGGGAAAAAAAAATTTAGCAGTGCATGCAGCAGTGCCTGACAGTGTCTGGAACAAGATAGGTTCGAATTAATATCAGTTCCCCTTTTTCTCTTCGTAATATTTGTTGCAGCAAATGGGCTTTCGGCTTTGAAATATGAAACTTCTCCCCTCCCCTAAGTACAAACTTTCAAGTTGGCACAAGCCTAAGAAAAGACCTTAAGAAATGGCAGCATAAATTCAGACCCATTTAACATGGAAGTTTCTTTAAAAGGAGAATTAATAATTATATGTTAAATCTCATGTTAACTACTAACAACGGAGATTTTCTTTACCCTCTTTTGTTACATTGTATATTCTAAGAAAAAAAAGATATCATTTCCTTTAAACAACCCCAAAAGTCCTTAGACTAAAATGACAAAATACAGGATCAAATTCCAACTACTACTCCTGACCTGTCCTTCGGCCTATTCATTCACAAAGTTAATAACTTGGCTTCGCTGTAGCCTAACACGCTGAGAGCGCCTACAATGTGCTTTACACAGTGAAGAAGGGGCAGAGCTGGAAGAGAAGATACGGCTTATGAAACTTTCTTCAACAGAGTTGTGTCCTAGTACTGCACTCGGGTCGTACGCTAAAAGGAGAAAAATACAGAAAGAAGCGGGGAGGAGGTGCGAATTCAAGAAGAAACGGGCTAGGACTTTTTTTTCCCAGGATTTGTCCTCCGCCGGGGTCCAGAAGGGAAGAGGGCTCACCAACTCCTGTTCCCAGACCCGACTTACCCAGCTGCAGCTGTTCGCAAGTGCGCCTGGGATTCTTTCCGATCCTGCATCTGTAAATCGCCCCGGGATGGACCACCGACGCGTTGGCGAGCCAGGTGGCCGTGGGCGCTCCCACCACGAGCCTAGGCGAGAGGGGCGCACGTGCGCTCGGAGCGGCCCCGGCCCGCCCGCATCGCCTCGCCCCCGGCTCCGCGCTCCCGGCCGCTCACCCGGGGGCCGGCCAAGTCGGGCGCAGAGCTCGGAGTCCCCGCCACTCACCAGCGGTCCGACCCGTGGCTGTGCAGCAGCACGGAGTAGCCGAAGAGCGTGCCGGGTGCGCCGCGGTACAGCAGCGCGCTGTCCGTGTCCACGTTGTAGGGGCACCCTGCGGGGAACCCCAGGAACAGCAGCAGCAGCAGCGGCGGCGGCATCACCGCTTCCCGGACGGCGGCCGCTCGGGGCCCGGGTCCGCGCCTCGCTGCACAGCCGAGCGCTGCGCTGGGGGAACATCCACCGCTGCGCCGCTGCGCGGAGCTGGGAGGGACGCGAGGGGCCGCGGCGGGAGCGCCCCAGTGGCTGAGGCGCGGCGGGTCCCTCCGGCGGGCGGGCGGGAAGAGGAGGGACGCGCGGGGGGGCGATGGGCCGCAGCAGGCGGAGCGACCGAGGGGCCGGAGCGCTGCGCCCCCCGCCCCGCGCCTGTTCCTGCGGCCTGGGGTGCGGGCGCGGTCCCGGGCGCGGGCCGCTGGGTGGGGTCCTGGGCGTGGTGCCGAGCGCGGGGTCTGGCTCCGTCTCCCCCGTGCGCGCAGCTGTAGGGGGCGCTGGGGAACCTTGGCTGCGTGGGACACTCGGCCAGGGAGCGGGCGGTACCGGGACTCCCGGGCGCAGCCAGCGTGGACCCGCAGGGGACGGGACCACCCTTTCCACTCCGGCAGGACCCGCGCACGCCCCATGGTGAATCCTTGCCTCGGCCCGTGGCCAGCCAAGGTGGTCCAAACGCCAGCCTCAAGCAGCCGTGCGGACCGCAGCGTTCTAAGTCTTTGTTAATGAAATCCTGCATGGGATCTTTCTTAGGCAGCGGCTAGGAAATGACCCTGTAAGCGAGAAATAGAAAACAAGACGACAAAAAAAAGCGCCCAGGGAACACTGTGGTGACAGAGACATTATGGCTATTCTCTTCAAACTCAGCCCTGCACCCTCTGCTTCTGACTTCCTGCCTCCCTGCACTTCCCTTCTGTCCTGACTGTGCCCTCAGGGGCAAAGCAGCGGCCTGGGCCGCGGCCTGGGCCTCCTAGGAAATGACAGCGCCTGGGCCCTGCTGACCCCAGCCGGTCAGCTGTGGTTCATGGGGGAGCCTCTGGATCGGGTCTCCTTTTACAGAGTCTGTCAGTTACCACGGCCCGCCTCCTGAAAGGGCTGTAGATCAGGTGTGAAGATGAAAAGTAGTGCCCGAAGAGGCAAGGAGACCCTCCCGCAGCCCCAGCTGGGCGCCTGTCCTCATCCTAATGCAACCCAGATGAGCCAGGTTTCCTTCTGAGCAACCAGGGAGACAGCCACAGGTGGTTATCGGCCCTCCAGGCAAGAGATGCGGGTGCCTTCATTGTTGTAGATGAAAATCCCAAGGATCTGTGTGGAAGGAGGTATCTGCTTAAGACCACGCGTCTTCAATTCTAGTGCAGGCACACGTGAGAGTGCTTGTTCACCCAGCCTCGCGTTTCATGCACACACACTTTACTGGGCCCTCAGGGAACCAAGCCCGGGAAGTGGGACTGTTACAGCCTGCAGGAAGAGTTCATCCTTTACTAGCTAGGGAAAGCTCAGGTGCGTTCAGGACACTTAAAGACAGACTTGAACGACAAGGGAGTTGAGTAGGGTGAGGAAGTTTGAGGGAGTAGGTTCGCGGCTCTGTGGGGCAGATAGAGGTCGCCTGCTGCGCAGGTAGCACCCACACACGGGTTGCTACAATGTGGCCCTAGCAGGGAAGCAGAGACTCATCCTGACTCTCCCCAGGCAGAGGAGAAGCTTCACACTCCATTGAAGGTCTGCTGTGGATTTCAGAAGTGTAAATTAAGCCACCTTTTTCTGGAGGCTTCTTCACTAACAGGAAGAGAGCAAGGATCAGGACTTCATAGGAAGTAGCAGGACAGAGGAAAAAAGTGATCCAAGAGCTGCCAGAGAGACAGACACCGCAGAACTTGGGGCTGACACAGGCATGAACAGGGGCTGAAAGGCAGTCAGGGTGATGCTAGTGTTTGGGGCTTGGAAATGGGAGTATGGTGCTGCCTTTCATGAAGAACAAAACCCACTGTGAGAATGGGATTGTGTGTGTGCACGGGAGTGCACGTGCACTTGCACACAGGTAGGGGTATTGATGAGTTGAGTTGTGGACATCCACAGGTTGAGACGTTTGTAGAGTGCTGGAATACTCCAGCTAGACCCAACCCAAGTATTTCTACTCTGTCCATGGACAAAATAAGAATACTAGCCTTGTCTTAATAATTACAATAAAGTAAAAGACTAATAATGGTAAAAATGAAATGAAGTAGCTTCCAGAAAAGTGTATGCTAAGCAGTCCTACTCTCTTTCTTTTTGCATGTGTGTGTTTTCCTCAGTAGACAAGCTGATTTTAACTCAGGTCTATAGGTCACTCACACTACTGTGATTCTGAAATGAGGAATTCCTAGAATTTGCAGCCACAAAATATGCAGTCGAATTCTGGGAAGTAGGAACAATAAAGCCCCTGCTACATGGTCCAGGCATGGGCAAAGCTAGATGTGATTGGAACCCCGGCCTCTTTCTTTCTCTCCTTTCACCAAAATCTTACATAGTGAAACCACTCAACACCGTTCTTTTCATAGCATGGTGAAGATGTGCAGCGCTCAGGTTAAGCAGTTCCAGAAGGACCTGGGATGGCTCCTATAGGCCCATGTAGAGGAACCCAGAGAGGGTGCCTGTCTAAATCCTTTAGCCCCAAAGTGGTTGATAGAGGAGAACTTCATTCCCATGGCTGTGGTTATAGCTGTGGTCACTACCTTTTCAAAATAGCCACTCAGTGCTACTTCACACACTATGAGAGCTCTGGTTCCCAGAACTCAGGGCTTGGAAGTCAGCCCCCATTCCTTACTGTGAAGAAGTGTTAGATACTTCTCTGGCAAAATCTGAAAATACTGATCTTTCTCTAATCAGTACTTTTATTGGCAAGTGTGAAAACCAGGTGGAGAAGAGGGAATGAAGGAAAGAAGAGAGAACTTTTTGAAATGCCTTATGCCAATGCCTCACTCTTAACTGGGCTTAAAGCTTTAGCCATTCAACTGCTAGATGTCATTTGATTAATATGTGTTAAAACCCACTTTGGGCCAGGAGCTGCATGGAGGACTCAAGAGCAAGAGACAAGGGGTCCTGTGAGACATCTTCCTCTGGGAGAGGGTATAATGGACCTTCACAACTTGTCAGTTGTTATCAAGAGGAAGCATTTCTTCTCCTTAAAGACTTTCTTGAAATGACACCACCCTTGTCGAAGCTCCCTCTGCCCCCTTCTTTTTTGGCCTTTCTGAGTTTCCTTTGTCAGCTCCTTTCCCTCCCTCCATGGCCAATGCTGGAAAGTCCCTGGGTTGTATTCTGGACCCTCCCTCCTCTTTTCATCCTCTTTTCTTTAGATCTATTTCCCATGTTTTTAAATGCTGTCTAAATGTCCTGAGTGCCCAGTCCTCATCCTCAGCCTGGACCTTTCTTCTGAGCTCCAGGCCCATAGATTCTGCCACCTTCTTGGCATCTCTGCTTGGCTCTTTCGTGTTCCCTGTGCTTATCACAGACCAGAAGCTGGTTTCTGCTCCTCTACAGGGAACAGCACTCCATCTGCCCAACAGTTTAGGGTGGCAATTTGGAAGGTAATCCCCGATTCTGCTATCCCAACACTGAATCCATAATCACTAAGTCCTAGCAATTTCACTAGTAAAATATATTTCAAACCCATCTATACACTTTTTCCCACAAGGACTCTGACTCCTGGAGTGCTATGCACAGACCCAGCTGCTGTTCTTCAGAAGTGCCCTCTTCCTTTTGTCTGCTTCTTCATAGCCATTACCCTTTCCCAGGATGCCATAAACTCACCTGGACAGTTTAATAATCTGCTGCTTGGTCTCCATTCACATGCATCTCAGCAAATTTCTACATAGAAGCTTAAGTGAACTTCTAAAATTCTAAGTCAATCCTACATCTACTTCCTGGCTTAAAGTCATCAAACGATTTCACATTGCTTTTATAGTATGTTTAACATGGTCCTAGAGGACCTTGTAACCTGGCCTCTACCTATTCCCTAGTCAGGTTTCTGGCTCCTTCTCCTTTGGCCACACCTACTATGTTGGTTTTGAGGATATTTTTGCAAGGGGAACAATATAATACAGGACACATATTTTATATGATTATTTACAATATCACCCAAAGAACAATATACAAAAGAGTGCAGGAAATCTGTCCTCACACTAAGACCAAGGAATCCAGCTGAGGGCCTGGATCCTGTGAAAATGTTCTATATGAGTCCAGATGAATACCTAGAACTTATAACAAGACCTCCCATGAGCCCACGAAAACAGGCCTGTTTCATGGATCTGTGCTGGGAAGGTCCAAAGGTCAGTGATGGAATCTAGGAAGTCTGTGCCAGAAGGATGAAGGATCTGTACTGGAGCCAGGAAGTGATGCTCAGAAGAGCCAGAGCTCACCTGAAAGGTACCACAGCCGTCCTCAGCAACAGTGAGGTCCTGAGCTCCTCCAATGGTCAAGATGGCTGAGTTTCCATCAGGGAAGCCAATGCAGCAAGCTTCTCCTGGAGACCAGCAGTGCACCACCTTCCGCTCTGCAGCCCGGAAGCAGTGCTCAAAGTGAGGATGCAAGCTCCCACAAAGCGAACCAAAGCCGTTCTCAGTGCCAACAAGGTCCCAAGCTCCTTGGAGGATGCAAACAACTAAGTTCATCAGGAAAGCCAGCATGACGAGCTCCTCCGAAACAACCAACAGCTTCCACCAGCTCCAACAGCCTTTTAGCTCCCAATAGCTATAATTTTTCCTTCTCCAATTGTGCCTCTTAGGCTGCCGGCAACAATCCCCAGGTGCACCCCCCCACAGCCAGCACTATGCTTATTCAGTTCAGGTGGGGGTTTTAAGTTGACCACCAGTTATCCACTACACCTACCTAAATATTTTACAAAGTGCATCTGGGTCTTTTCATGCTCAGGGTTGTAGTGGTCTCTCTCTCTGGACACATAGCCTCTTTTTCTTCTTTCCATTTCAGCTTCCTCCAGATGATTTTCTGTTCATCCAATTTTAAATATGTTACCTTATTATCACACTGATACTCTTGGTTTATTCTACTCAAAAATGGTACATTTATAATCACACACTTTAAAAACCTTTTTTATTATGTCTTCCTCACTAGAATGTGCAAGCAGAAAACGTTTTGTGTTGAGATTGTTTACCAACATATCTCTAGCACCTGATATGCTGACAGGCAAGTAGTAAGTGCTCAGTTAAGTTTTTCTGGGAATATCCTATACATAATTTGGGCTTTATACATCACTAGTACCATAAGCAGAGGTAAATCTTAATGTTTATGTTCACTCGTTGTTATATGCAAAACAATGTACTGGGTCCTTCGGGAGATGTGAAGATGTGTAAACAGTAGACTCTCATTTTAAGCAGCTTATACTTTACAAGGAAAATAAATGTCTCAGAAAAGAATATAATATGATCAAACATGTACGTCATATGCAATGAGCAAAGCAGTGACAGTTGAGGACTAACAGACTGGTACAGGCATAAAGGACAGTTCTAGGATGTAAATGTAGGTAGAAGGTGGGATAAGGAAGTGAGCTCATAGCACACATCAGGGGAAGCCAGCATGACGGCAAGTGCAAGTGGCAGGGAGAAGTGAGACATGACTGGCACTCTTAGGCCAGGTGATGAGACAGTCATGTGCCATGAAAAGCAAGCAAGCCAGCAGGACAGGAAGGGTTGGAGCAGGGAGAGGGGCAGCAGAGTGGATTTGGACAATGCTCAATCCAGCTGGGTCCTACAGAGAAGTCTGAGATATTCATGAACCATTCTTGTAGGTCTGTCTAGCGTGTGTTCTTTGTTTGTTTTTACTTTTTCTGTGTTAGATGTTTTAAAATTACTGTGTAAAACAATTAGAAATACATAAAGGAGAAATTTTACAATGTCTGTGCCTTTCTTTAACCTTCAGAGTCTCCCCTCCTCACAATTAACTGTCTACATTAAAGTCTCAGGGTCAGGACACATTTTTGCCCAGCCTTTAGGGGATCCAGACTAAGACAATAGATGACTCTCCCTCCCCTAGTAACAATGTTCCCCAAAAGAAGCAAGATAATCCTTTTACCCTGACAATACTATTCAATTGTTCTGTCTCTATTTGCTTATATTTATTTACTATAGCGGGTTTATTGGATACATTATGTGTCAATGGGAGGTGTAATACATAATGTGGTTAAAAAGAATTGGAATCTCTATCTTTTTAGATGTACATTCTAACATGGCAATCCAACAATAAATAATAACTAACTTTTTCCCATTTTTACTTCTTGTTACTCTTCACTACATTGGCATATACAAGCAGGTGGTTTTTCCTCTACAACTATCCCTACACGGTTTTCCTCCTCGGAGATGCCTAATACGGTGGCTCCGCTCCTGACTCTGTTCAACCCAGTTTAATCAGAATTTCTTGTCTCAGACTTAATAACCTTCAGGCTTGGCTTCGCCTTCACTTTCTACCCACCTCCACCTCCAGTCTGTTTCCCCTTCCTTCTTCTGCTTCTATCTAAACAGGGCATCACTTCTCTCTAAACCAGTAAGGTGTCAATGTCACAGAGGGTGGAGCTTAGCAGAATCACAACAGATGGAGAAGTTCCTTCTCCCTGAGATGTTCAAGGTAATTTTTCTGTAGTAATAGGGAAATTTTGATAGATTTCACTTTTTATCATCTTTCAAAAACTCCTGAAACTACTGATACTTTATAACTTCTTAAACCAAGTCAATTTCATGCCACAGTTAAGAAGCTGAAACAATTGCTTCTCTTGTTACAATGTATAAAGGACTTTCTCTCTGGCATCCTAGTCTCAGAGCATATAGTTTCTATGTGACGTTTTATCTCATAAGTAATCCAACCTGGAAGATTGAATTTTAGCACTGGAATGATTTAACAACTGGTCCATGCACCACCTCAAAGATCCAGGAGACAGAGTTTTGTGCATCAATCCCTTCTGTTTCCAAAGGTTAGATTCCATAGAAACATGCCATGCTGTAGTGTCCCAAATCCCTTTTTCTGCTTGACTTCTAAACAAACAAACAAACCACCCAAGTTCCAGGAATTCTGGAAAACAATATGATGAAAAAGTATAAAATTGGTTAATTGTGGATAAGGCGATACCACACAAGAATTTATGCACATTCCAAGGACTTTGAAGACACAAAAGAGAAAAAGTTCTGTCCGTGTCCTTAAATAGCTCTCGATATAACTGGAGTAACAACACATACAAACTTGAAACCAGAGAGCAATTTCAAAGTCATTTTTTGAAATGTAGTGAATATAGCACATGTTATGCAATGGTAGTGTTTTAAAGAAACAAATTTAGTTTAATCCTAAATCTCTCAATCTTTCATTCTTTCTCTTCCTTCTTTCCCTTTCTCTCCCCTTCCTCCCTCCTGCTCCCTCTCTTTCTCCCCTCTTTTCTCTCTCCTACTTTCTCTCCAAACCAAGCGGAAGTAACACAGATCTTGGGCTTCGTTGGTCAGATTAAAGAGCTAAGAGAACATGAAAGACCAAAGTATCATCAGTAGATGGGAAGAATGTGAACAGTGGGGTGAGGATGAGGTTTGTAAGACAACAGTGGTAATAAGAGAAATAATTTCTTGCACTACGATTCCCTAAACTGTTTAGAGTCAGCTGAAGCTTTGGGGACATAATTAAAATTTGCATTAGTAAAATACATTGATGATTATTATAAAGACAGATAATATCAGTTCTCTCTCACATCAGTGCATTGGAAGAGCAGACAGTTTTGATATCCTATTTTTAGTGCACATTGAAAATCAGATTTGTTTATGATAGTTGCATAGTATATTTACAGCAAAGTAAATTTCCTCTGTTTGCAGAAGCTGGAGCCATTAATGAAAAGTGAGCTTGGAGTAGCTTTCCATCTGAAAAGATGGAAAGGTATCTGTATTTATGACTGACTACAGGAAGTACCATTCCAGCTCCTGTTAATATAAAACAAGTACAAAATACAATGGGGCATGGAGGGGAAGGATGAACAGAAACCAAGTGAGGAAAGCAGATAAGAAGAAGCACTGACCACGCTAGTAGCTGAGCAAAGAGTATCACTGGTAATTCAGGGGAGAGGGGATTTAAAATTAGTATCACAAGTTTTCAGCCTAACTGACTTCAGAAAGATTATCAGTCACAGTTTTTTCTACTTCTTTGTGAGTTTAGTCAAGTTCAGTTGATGCTTTTCTTGCTAGTATTCAGTACTGAGATACCAGTTTTAGTTATATAGAGTGTTCTAGCCTAGAATCATCTCAAATAACAATTGCAGTCAATACTCTGCTACCCAGAATACAGACCAGTTAAGGAGCAGGCAATGATGTCTCATGAAGGCTAATTCCTATCTGCTTATATAAACGGCAGACTATGGATTTATTTATGTGTACTAACTTCACTGATCCTTAGCAAAAAAGTTGAATTTTATTTAACTAGAATTACTTATTTCATTTAAGATGAGACAACGCGTCCCAAAATGTTATTGGATTTGTCAAGACCAGTGATATATTGCTGACTCATTCATGACGCCTTCCAAACAATACTAGATTCACCTCTCTAGACAGAAAACTGTCAGACTGGATGCCAGGCTAGAGATTTCTGGGACAAAAATAGGGCCAAAGTAAGAAGAATCTAAGCCCTTCCTCAAGTCTTGGTTAAAGAAACCAAGATTCTTCCACTCAACCAAACAGCAGAAGATTACAAAATAGACAGAAAACAATCAAACAAGAGCAGGTCCAAATGTTCCTGGGCATTTGTAACCAGAACTGAGCTGTGTTGTAACTGGTGTTGAGGTCTAACAGATGTGGAGATTTTCAAGGGAAAGATACTACAGTATTAACAAGTGATTAAATGAGGGTCAATCTAGTTGCTATTATTTATTGTACCCTTCCAAACTATCTCAGGGACTGTGCAATATGGGCATAGAGAGAAGAAGCTGGGCATCTGAAGTGACCAGGCAGTCCAGTCTAGCTATGAGATCATGTAGTATAGGCTAGTCTAGGTAACCATCGGACTACTCCAGGAAATTTTGTCTCTAAGAGTTGACAGAAGTTATGTGTTTAAAATTTCTAGCTTAGTTGATCTCAATTTCACAGTGTTTTCTTTGTAAATGAAGGAAACTTTGGAAATTCAAGCTTTCTTTTCTCTTGGGCAGGTTTCAGAAGCCATTCTCCCTTGCTTAGTACTTTTTATGTGCATAATGGCAAAATGCTGGAAAATAGGATTGAAGGAATGAAATTAGAATGGCTCTCTAGACCCAAGTAAATCACGTTTTAGTAATGAGATTTTTTTATTAAAAATAATTCCTGGACCACCTGAGCTCTTCATATTTTATAAACCTAAAAGTAAATCTTTTTCAACATTTATTCAGAAAGATTTTTAGTTTCTGCACACTGGAGACAGAATTACCCTTTTTACACTTTGAACAGTAATGAGGTGTGGATGAGTTACACTCAAATTTAATCAAGTTTCAGTAAGTAATACTTTAATGGCTAAACTTTAAGGCTTCAGCAACTGTGAGTCATTCCTCAAGGCCAGCTCCTGGGTGAGGAGCATAGCCAGGGTCCCTGCGATGGGCAAAGTGAGGTTAGGTGACAACCATTTGAAGCAAATCTCAGTGCTCTTTTACAACTGTCACCTCTACAATCCTCACATTTTATTCAAATGGAAAAGTTACCACATGGCTTTTGGCTCTTAAGTGATTTGGGAAGTAGCTATACATTTTCATGAAACTTAATTCAATGCCCAGCTACTAACAGTTTAGAGAATGAGAAAAAATGTTCTCATGTCTCCATTGGAAACATTTTCATTGAGTCCAATGAAATTTTAGTGTCTTAACCAAAATGAATACTTTATGGAATGGAATGGAATTTTATGGAATCAATGCTAAAGGACATTTTTGCAACCCTGAGTCCTATAAGCCGTTTACAAAATAAAAACCTCCAAGCAGAATGAAGATAGGCACAGGCTGAGAGCTTTTCCCACTGTCCTCACAGTGGATGCCTCTTCTATATCAGACTATCAATCGCATTAGACTTTTTTTTAAATCCAAGAGACCTGTTAGCAAATCATCTCTCAGATTTCACAATCTTATTTGATAATCTTTCACAGACGGAAATTCCAAATGGGATTTGACTCTGAAGTCGAGAAAGTCTCTAATTCTCACAAGAAAGAACTCAGTTAAAAGAGGCAAGAGATACATATTGGCTAAGAATATCATTTGGAGTGAGATGAGAATCTGACTTAAGAATAACATCAAAAGGTCTCCTACATGGAAAGAGAACTGGAGGAAAGCATTTGTCTAAGAGTTAGCCCTGTTCTTTCATGTGCCTCTGTCTCTATAACTCAGATGTCTTTTAAGTGATAAAATCTGCCCCCTCTTCATTTGGAGTCTTCCAGACCACTTGCCAGTACCCTCATGGTTAGGATCCTGATCTGGCCCTTTCAGACTTGCTCATCATAGCAAGAATGACCGTGACATCATCCCTTTAGCCAAAGGATGAGTCCTGTTTAGTCTACTAGATGTATTTGACTTTGTCCTGATAAATTCTAGGCAGTAAATTCATTAAGTAAACTACAGATAAGGTCCATTTTCTTTTAATTCATCCCATGCCTATTTTTTTCTTTGCTTCAGTGAACACTGGATGTGCGGGTGATCTAGCTGCAACATCTGTCTCAGTGAATACTTAGAGACAACTACCTTATGCCAGGTACTGTGTTGGGTACTACAAATACAACCATAAATAAGACAGTACTCTGTACTGAGGGGAATTAAAGCATATACATAGGAGACTGACATAAAATAAATGAAGGGCTACTTTAAAAAAAAATGTAATATTTCATGTAGCAACAAAGACAGGAGTGATGAATGACAACAGTTAGGAAAAGCTTCATCCACAGGAAGAAAACTAAACTGAATCTTCAAATGTAAAGTCATGCTTCCCAGGCAGAGGTTTGTTCAGGAAGCTGTGTGCATTTGGCATAGATTGCAGAAGGGAGAAAAAGAGACATAGAAGAGGCAGGGTGAGTTTAGATCATGGAAAAGAAGTATTTCATGCTAATAAATATGGATTTTTCTTGCAGTCTCAAAAAAGTCTTATGTTGTACAATGACACACCTGGGTAGACAGGAGTCCTGGGAAATTAGTAATCTAGTTAAACCACTGATGATGTATTACTATCGGAGAAAAATGCCAAGAGCCCAAATTGAATGTCTCTTAAAGGGCTAAAGAGAAAGCGAAGGTTGAGACAAGAAAGTAATTGAGCATAGAATCCACAGACCTTGGCTAATGGAGCACTGGCATTCATTATGATGGGATGGAAGGAAAAGGAGCAGATCCCAGTGGGAAAATAACTAGGGTGACGCTGATTGTACGGAGTGTGTCTTTTCTAACAGGCGGGCAAACAAATGTGCTGCAGAGAAAACTATATATAAACTTTTGGGGCAAGGGAGGGACTCCTGTCCTAGAGCTGTAATATCAGAAGCATCAAAACATATAGGAGGATGACAGAAAGCAAGTGGAGAAGAGAGGAAAGTTGTAGAAAGGATCCTGGATGATACCAAAGTTTCGGATCTGGAAGAGAAAAAGGAATTTATAATTAGGTATAAGAAAGAATCGTAAGAGAGGCGGGAGATAGCTCAGCAGACCAAGAGTAAAGTGGTGAGCAGAAGGCAGACAGGCCAAGTAAGATGGGGATTCTCTGGGGAACTGTGATTTGTAGAGCACAAAGTGCTTGGAGGAAGCTGGGTGAGGTACTGGGCCTCGGGGTGACCTTGCCTGCTCTGTCGAGGGAGGGCCGAGTGAGCGGCCTCTGAGCTCATCACATGCGTGCTCTCAGTGGGAAGACTGAGAGTCTCAGCCCTGGGGAAGGAAGTGCCCTCCCGTTGACGCTGGTTCCACATAGCTGGTTTCCTCCTTTTCTTCTGCTAGATGGGAGATCTTATGCTTGGGAGCTTAGTGGCTGGAGTTTTGGCTGTTTGCGTTTCTGCTATTCGCTGAAGTTGGAGTGAAGGCGGCTCTGATGCCAACCCGGGACAGAGAGCAACTGTAGAGCCTGTACACAAAGCGCAGTGTGCTTCCGAAGTGAGGGCCCCGCTAAAGTGACAAGACAGGTAACTTGTGGAATCAGTGATCTGTTCCACACTTGCTTGTAAGATCTGTACAAAATATGAGACATACCTTGTCCTCTGAGCAGTATTTTTGGCTAGTTGCAGACCACAGACTTTATGTAGGTAGGCAGTGAAAGAGGTGAACAGAAAACCCGGCGATAGTGTTTTAGGAAAACTCCTCGATCACCTCAGGGACATAGGATCGTCCTCAACGACAGCAGCACCCCAGGAGGATGTCTTTTAAGATAATGCTTCTGAAACTTTAGTGTGTTCATGAATCATCTGGTGATCTTATTAACATGCAAATTGTGATTCCATAGGTCTGAGGTGGAGCCAGAGATTCTGCATTTCTAACAAGTTCCCAGGTGATGCCACAGCCACTGGAGGCAGTGGTGCACATGATGAATGGAACCATTTTAAAGCGCAGTGATGCTCTTAGTTGAGTTTCATTACAGTTATCCTAGCAAGGTATAAAGCCTACAGTCAGAGACACTAGTAAAAAAATTCTGAACTAAGCAGTGAAGAATAAATCATCCTTTCCTGCCAACATCTTGCAGTTGAGAAATTAAATTAGACTATGTAATGCAAATCTATTTTGACATTTAGTTATAAGCTATATTAATCCTTTTTTATGATGAGATAAAATTTCACAGCATGCTATCTTTTACTACCAGAATCAGTGAATTGTAGTTAGAAATCCTGTCTCTGTCTAGGAATTGTCATGGTAAAATTTCTAGTATAGTGTCAGGTTTTTAAATTAAATTACTTAGAAATAAATACCACCAAATGGGGCTATTTTAAAAGAAACTTACCTTCCTTCCTTCCTTCCTTCCAAAAACAGGGATGAAAGGAGGAAAAGAAAGAAGAGTCAGTAGTAATTTCCATTGACACTCAAGCTTACAATAAATTTAATTAATTAATAATACAGGGGGAAATCAAAGATACATTTTTCTAGCAGTATCTTTACAGGTACTTTGATTTTAAAGTCTTCTAATTTCAGATCATGGATAAGATTTCTGAGAATTCAAATCTTAACATCAAATGATAAAATTAGTTGCTGTTTTTCATCCTAAAAGACATTCACACTTTGCTCTTCAGATGATTACAGCCTGCTATGGGCTCTCCAAGCACATTGTGGATGTGTCATGTTTTATAGAACCTTACTTAATTCTATAAAATCCATTCTTCTGTCCAGTACTACTCTAATGCTTTTCTAAAGAATACTATTTCTGTGAATTAGATTATTATTATTACCCAAATGGGAGTTATACCATCCCATAAGTTTGGGAAAATTTAAGTAGTTTAGTTCTCTCTTGACATCCATACATCACATCAATATTTGAAAAAATTCTGAAAAACACTCTGGTACATTGTGTTTATCACAGGGTTGCTCACATTTATCTGTCCTCAGAGCCCACAGAGCACACTTTGGGGGACATTTGCCTTTTCATCAGCTCAGGCTGCGCTGGAGGGTGACAGGCGGGATGGGCGCCAGAGGGGAACTTTACAGACAACTGGATTGGGCTTTTGGGCCACCAGAGCCCATAGAGCACTGTCAGCAGGGCAGGATTGGGCTGGCCTCTGGGAAGGCAGCTCGCAGTGCTTGGTAGCGATTCTCACAGAAAGGTATTTATCACTCTCACAGTCCAAACTGATTCAAGTCAGCATCTTGTCTCAAAGCTTTCCTTTCTCAAATCTGTCTCTTTTCAAACACCTTCCATTTCATTCACTGGAATCCCATCCCCTTGTCACAGGTAAAAGCTCTGTGGGTTTCTACAGCCTCACCTCATTCTTTATTTGGGGCATTCCAGTGCTGGCTTCTTTTTGTTCTTCCAAAATATCAAGCTATGTTTTAAATCTTATATTCTTAGCACTTTTTATCTTATACCTAGAAGGGTTTTTCTCCTTCAGATGCTCACACAACTTCCTCCTGATTCCCCGCTCATGTGTCACCTTCTCAGGGACAACCTCTCGACCAGGTCTATAAGACACCTGCTTTTTTATATGTATGTTGTCACGTATTTTTATACTTCATTTTCTGCTGTCTCCACCAGCATATGAAAGTGACCTTATTTGTCTCTGCTCAGAACTCAGCACATGTCCAAATATTTGTGGAAGAAAGGAAAGAAAACCATAAAATTAAAAAGAGTAGCTCATTGGCATTTGTTAAAACAGGACATAAAGACACTTATAGCCCTAGAAGTCATAGGCAGGCATTCACAGTGAAACTCTCAAAAGCTAAGACCTCATTGATATCTTTGATTTCATTTAAACTGAAGGATGAGGCCTAATTCAGTGAGTATTAGCAATACCAAAACAATTAAATTGAAAAGATTTCAGTTCCCACTCAACCTGCATCTGAGTCTGCTGGTACTGCCAGCCTCTGTAACACTCGCATGCTACATGATGGAATTACAGGTTTTTCCCCTCGCCTGTACCAAAGAGAGCACCCTACAAAGATTTAGGAACTGGAGGCTGATTCTTAAATAATGTCATAGGCTGAAATGAACAAAGACAAACCACTCAGTTGTACAGAGTCTAAGATGCATTTCAAGTACTTGTTTTAAATTCTAGTTTTCCAATTACTGAAAAACTGATCCTTCCCCTAACACTTAAATTCTACATAAAGGAATCTTTCTTAGAGAACATTCACTAAAACATTAAAATTCAAGTCTCATGATTTAACAATTGTTTTATGTGTTGTGTCATCTTATATATAAAGAAGCCAAACTAATTTTCCTTATATGCAAGATCATTTTGAGTGTAGATGATATTGCCAGATCTTAACATTTAGTCTGAGTTTTAAAACTTCTTGCATATCTATTATCTCTTGTGTCATAGCCTTAATTCCATAAGTTTTGTATTATCAATATAAAACCTTCCACACTCCTGGAAAAAATTGTGCTCAAATTCATACCGGAAGTTATTTTTTTCAAAAGTCTGTAGTTATAGCAATAGTCTGATGATGAAATGTTTAAGAGAAATTTGCACCATGAAGAATGCTTTATACACAGTCTATGCATCCTGGGCACATCAGATCTCCTTTAGGACAGCAAACATGGAAATGATCAATAAACAGGCTGGCTGAGAGGTAGCTATAGCAGGGAGTGCTAGCTGTTCACCACAATTCATTCTCTCTTATCCCCACTGTGGCTGTTGGATTCTGCAGAGTCTGCTATGGATTATCTTTCCGGGGAGGGGGAGGAAGTAGCAAATAATTTTTAATTTTAAATAAAACTGGCTTTCATTTGATAGAATATCTTATAGATAACCAAATATCTAAGTAATTTCTCATACTACATTTAGGTTTTCAGATACAGTACTGTTTATATTCCAGATGAAATTACTTATAGCTAGATGCATTTGTTATACATGTTAAAATATATAAAACTTGCACCAACACTCTCAAAAACATAAATCAAAGGAAAGGAGAAGTGCCTGATTGATTGCCTTAGTTATAAATACAGACACACTAGTTTATCTCACGAACAATCATATACAGTAGCTGAACTGATAACCCCCAGCACCATCTTATTTCACATTACAGAGAAAGCTGGGCACAAACAGGATTGAACAAAGAGCATATGAAAACACTTACTGTATTTTGAAAAATGGTTTAACTTTATTCTTCTTTTCCAAAATCCATTCTCTGGGGATAACCCATAATGTCATTAATTTACTAAAAAATACCAACTTTGCAAAAGGATAAATATATCAAAACTCAAACCTTAAGACTTGGTTATAACTAACTTACTCTAAAATCATGGCCTCAGTATCAAATTGAAAGCCCATAATAGTGTATTATGAAGCTTTATAAAACTGGCTTACTTTTCAATGTACAGTAATATTCCTGAAAAGCAATGTTCAAATAATCTATAAGCTTTACATAATCACTGAAACTTCACCATAGAATAAGTCAGGTTTTATTAGACACTCAGTATCTATAAGCACAGAAAATATACAAAAAAAGTAAAAAAGGCCAGGAAAGCCTATTTTTTAGGCTTCCCAAATATGAAATTATCATCATTCAGACCGGGTCTGGGGTGCACTTTGTCTTTGCTGATTGCTTTTGGAGGGCAGGCAAGTGCCAGGAGGAGGGAAGCAGATTGTCAAGCAAGGGACTGGTGGTCTGGCCAGTGCAGGGGAGGATGGTTTTCCTGCCCTGGAGAAGGGTGCAAACACAAGTCACCACATCAACAAAGGCCCCCTGCTTGGCACAGCTCCCCCTTTGGTATGGAAACCACAAATTGCTTCTTCTCAGAAAACAAGATCTCTACAAAGTGACCCCTGGGTCCTGCTGGGATATAGGGCAAATATATCTACTTCTTTTTCAGACACCAATTTCCCATAGTAAATTTGGACCACAGCTGGCTTTTAGTGCTTTGCCCAGTGCTTCCCTTACAAAGCACCAAAGAGGTATTAGTGGGTTGTCTCTTACCTGGAAGGCCATTAAATTGGCGGGGGTTAGGGTAGGTAGATAGATGTGTGGAAATGATTTCCCAAACTGCAGAATTTTTTCTTACCCTAAAAAATGCGTTAAGCTTCCTTTGAAATTGGAGACATAATTTTTGGGACATGGTATTTTCTTGTTTGCAGGATATGGACAGTGGTATGCCCATGTGCACATAAGCTTAGCTGTGTGTGATAATTTTGTAGAAAATATCTTGTCTTCTAAATTGCTACACATAGAATCAATTTACTCTCTTGAGAATATCTGTATTATCCTCAATGATTTAACTTTGGACTGAGTCCCAAGTATTCAACAGTTGAAGAAACATCCATCCATCACGAGCCAAAGAAGAAATGTGGCAAAGAGAAGTTTTCTATGGGAAGGATGGCTTCAGTGCTGCCAGTGAAGGTTCTTTCAGGGGAAAGAATGCACACTCCAGAAGAGACCCTGAAGAGAATCTATTTAAGGAAATATTTAAAGGTGTGAGGTCAGGGTTATGGGTAGCAAGAAAGCGGCAGGGAAGCATCCAAATCACCACTGGGCTGGTAGGACAAGGGGAGTTCTAGGTCCCAGACAGAGTGTAGGAAGAGCTCGTGAGGATCTACCCACAAGAAGCAGGACTGCTGTGGAACCAAGAGGCTCACAGCCCAATAAAGTCCCCCATTGTCTTTCCCTGCTACTCTCCAATCTCCTGCCAGGGCCTCCCGATGGCCATATTTAAACCGGAAGTCAGAGGAAGAGAATGCACTTAAGATAGTGGTGTTTGCCTCCTGAAGCTCAGAGAAGGAGAAGACTAGAGAATCGGCTTGAAGGAGGGAGACAACTCAACATACCTGCACTTCCTAAAATCCAAACTGGAGAGCCGTTCACAAAAGAAAACTGAAAGCCCATGGAGAACGGTTTCAACTGTTTCTGAGAGGGTATTTGTGACTTTAAAAAAATCAGCCCAACTTCTTCAAGCAGGAAGCCTGGACACCACCGTCTTGAGTATAGGGGATGTTTTTCAATTCCTGAGAAACTGGCACCCTCACTTTCCTCTCCGTGACCCATTTGCTCAGTACATGAACAGGAACACTGCTGAGCAGATGGGTCAGGAACTAGACCCGTTGATCAGTGGTCAGAGGCAGAGGTGATTCCTTCATAGACCTAAGCACTGTGTTACCAGTTCCAAAGCTACTCTGTCATTTCCGTGACTATATCCTTCTCACGTGACCAGCGTATAGGGAAGAGGGAGGGGACAGTGTTGTTAGGATCAGTCCAAAGAGGGGATTGATAATGATGCATTTACCAAGGCAACACCATCTTTACTGAAAAAACAAATCAAATTCACATGTTAGCATAATATCATCCTTGGTAACAGTTCTTCCCATGATTCTTTCTAGGTGCCTTACACGTACATACAACTTCCCTTTAACACTGGATTTGTAACATTTTGTTAATATTATTTTACAAATGAGGAGACTGAATCATATAGAGCTTGAGGACACCCTTACTTAAGTAACTCATAAGCCTGGAGACAACAACATCCAGGCATTCTAATTCTAAATACAGTGCTAGTTCTAGTGCCACTGAAGAAGAGAAAATACTATATACCTAGCTACTTTTTATTTTTGTATTAACTCCTTGACATTCAGAGCCTCCTGTTATTTCTGAATCAAACTGAATTCATCTTAGTAATTCTGAAACAAAATTGATATAATGCCAATGAATTTGATACTGTTTAAAATAAGGGGACATAAGAATGACTGTAAGTGACTGTTTCTTTCTTATTAATGTCTACTGATACTGGAGAAAGTCAGAATCCAATTTAAAATGCAAGTGGCATTTTAAATATGCACAAAATTGTGAGGCAAAATGTGCCTCAATAACATTTAAAGTTATACACGTTATTAGTTTCTAGAAGGAAAAAGTAAAATATTCCAAAAGCTGTTGGTTATATTTTAGATTACCTGGTTAACAGAGAATAGCTTAACCCAGACAGCTAACTATGGAAAAGGGCGGGGACAATGTAATTAGGAACAGTCCAAAGAGGGGATTGGTAATGTTGTCCTGCATTTACCAAGGCAACGCCATCTTTGCTGAAAAAGCAAATTCATATATTAGTGTACTATCATCTAGTTTCTAGTGTTCTAGTTTTCTGCCAAAATATATGCAGGTGTTATGAAAAATACTGTTGGGCAACACCAATATTAGGAAAATCAACCAAGACAAAAAAACCTAGTGGTACTTAACTAGTCAGTCAAAGATAAATATGGTATGAAATAAAATCCAAATTTGAGCTGTCCTATATCCAGCACTTCTGAAAGAACTGTAACTTTTGATGGTTTTTAAAACTGGGACTCTACACAACCTCACTGAGGGGAGGCAGCATTCCTGCCCCACTTTTGAAAGCGTAGTAGACACGTCTGTGTGAATTCACAGACATGGTCAGCAGTGCATTCCACTACAAAGAAAGTCCTCTTTTGTGCAGGCTGCTTAGGTCAGATGATTTCTCCTTCATGTCTTATAAATTCTACTCATGAATATGTCACTAACAATTTAGCTAAATAATTAAAAAGGATCAGCACACTTTTTCCATCTTAAAACAGAAAAAAATCTTCTGCATTCAGACTAATTTCCACTTTCATAGTATTAGGAAGTAGTAGAAAATCACTTCCAAATACTATGTGGAATTTGAGAGGAGCTCTGCTTGTGTTTTTGGTGGTACTGTAACTTGTTTGCAATGCAGTGTTCTATGGATTGATGTATTTGATATAAACCATCTTCTTAGAGATGTTTCCCCTGTACAAACTCTGTTAAAAATAATGCCTTGAAAGCTCTGCAAAAGATCAATCTCAGGCTGTAATAGACAGCAGGAGAATCACTTATTTATCCTCTGGCAGGTCACTGTGTCTGGAGTTCCTTTCATCCAACAGGACCTTGGTTTATCCACATTCATCTTCAGCCAAGGCAGAATTGCCACATGCCGATGACATCGTTGCTTTGCTTGGACTATTACCAGAGTGATGTAAACACCATCATTACCATTCACTAAACCCCGAGTGTGCAAGGAGTTCTGGAGAACTGATCATTCCTACTAGGACAGGAGGGTCTTTGTTTCTGAAGCAGCTTTCCTGAGGTATAATTTCCATACCACAAAATCCACTCATTTTAAGTGTACAATATGATAATTTTGTAAATTTTTGAGCATCACTACAGCCTTTTAATTATTTCAATCACTCCATAAAGCCACTTCAATTTTTAAAGTGTTGATCACAAATAAATGATTCTTATTTAAGAATATAATGTGAAACTATGACTATAATAAATGTTCTAACATGGATATTTAATTTTGTAGATTTTTGTTTTCAGAGTAATACCCAGATATCTTGATTATCATTGAGTTCATACGTTTTACTTTGTAGGCCAACTGTGGTTCATGTGAGTTTAGTTTTTGTGGAAAATCAAAATTTGCTCAAGCTGAGCAAGACTTTTCCTACAGCTAGACAAAGAAAGTATTTGAAAATTCTTATCTCTACGGGTAAATTTACAAGCTGACCTTTAATCATTCTGAGAAATGAAATTATTTCTTTGTGTAACAGCTGAAGAGCTACAGACCTTTGAATCTATTTAGATCAGTATTCAAGAAAGACAAGACCAGATGCTGAATGGAAGTAACCATGTCCAAAGGTAACCTATAGTTCAACACCAACATTGGAAATGCTGCCCTTTCAGAGCAAGATCATTGATTCAAGCAATTTTTTTCAGGGCAGGCAATTCCTTTGTGGAGACCTGAATCTCATTTTAAAAATTTCTTCAGAGTTTCTGCATTTGCAACTGAACATTTCTTTTCTGTGTATATTGTTTCCTAGGGTTCCCCTAACAAACTACTCTGAACTAGACATTTATTCTCTCACAGTTCTGGAGGCGAGACCTCAGGGTGTTCGCAGGCCTGTGTCCCCCCCATTGGCCCTGGGTAAATTTCTCCTTATTTCTTCCTGGTGTCTGCTTGGGGCCACCAATCCTTGGCATCCCTTTACTCCCAGCAACTTTGAATCTTTTCTGCCCCCATAGCACATGGCATTCTCCCTGTGTGTCCATGGGCTTAATTTCACTGCATCTGTAAAGACCTTTTTTCAAATAAAGTCATATTTAGATTGTAGGAGGCAGGAATGACACATATGCTGTGGGTGAACATAGATTCACCCACAACAGTGTGATCTGCAGGAATCATTGCTCCATGAATGCACTGCACTGTAAGGTCTAAGGACTTTCCAAAGAGTAATGCACCCCCTGAGGATGTGCATCCAGGATGAAATGAGGTTTGTAAAAGTCAGGTCTTTTTTCAGGTTATTTAAAACTGCAATGTATACAGAAACTATTTTTAAAAATGGACCTAAAATGAAGTTTACAATATTTTTCCATTTTTCTCAATATTTGAATAATCTTATGGAACATGTTTAGTATCTAGAGGGAGTAAACATCCCTCATTTGTTTTCTAATTTGTCATATAGAACACACACAAATACTCTGAAATGCAATCCTCTTTACATCGTTCTGCTTTGAATATGCTTCATGAAGGTAGAGCGCAGTTTCTTTTCCCCTTTGAAGTTTAGTGTGGTTTGAAAACAAAGTTTCTATAGAGACAACCACCTCTGTTCTAGTTAGATGTCCCATCCTCTTGGGCTTTTGCTGCCACCCCTCTGGTCACGGTTTTCTTCATCGCCTTCTCTATGCACTATTTACCCCCAGTTTACAGTCAAATGTTAAGGTTATGTTTTGATAGGTGCCAAAGTACAGCTCTACCTCATTGTAATGGGGTGTAAAATAGAGCTCTTCCTGTTTGGGTTTGAGCTGAGCCAAAACTAGAGGTGACAAGTGTACCCCACCTGCACAAGAGGTGCTAACTGGCTTCAGCTGCACTGGTACAGGAAGGAGCTTTCGCTACCCTTGGTTAACTATATGAGTTAGCCTATAAAGACATTCAGAGAGCTCGAGAGAGGAAAAGGTTTACAGGAGGGTTCTCTAGAGAGAGTTCTTAGACAGTGAGTGATTCCTTTGGGGGAGAGGAAGGCTGACAGGAGTGTGCTTGGTACCTCAAGTGTGAGGGTCTTCGAGGAGGTTCATCTGTGACTCAGATCTCTGGGGGGATGGGGGCGGTAGCCAGGCCTGAGCATCCCATGAGGGCTGTCTGGTTGAAGCAACCCATGATGACAGGGGAGAGCGCTGCTGCAGAAGCAGCTGCAGCCGATCACACATGGGAGCCATCCGGACTTCCCTTGGGTTCTGTCCAAGGAGGCTGCTGAGAGGCCTATGAGGCTTCTGCAGAAAGTCTGGAGGTGACTTGCTAGATACCCAGGAGCTGAGACACAAATGACAGGAAACAGCTAGAGATATTAACAGGAGAGAAATTTCCTTTAAACACCTGCCAAGCCCTGACAACTGAAAAACCATGAGTCTATCAGGAAGAGGGAAACACCATCCCAAAAAGTAGCTTTAAATGGCTGTGAAGGGAATAGAGGAAAGTTATTTTCTTATTTGTAAATGTGTTTTGTGATATTTTAAAAAATAACTCAAATAATCTTATGTATAGTTGGTGTTCTTTCATTGGACATTGGTTGAATTCTGAAGTAGAGAACCCATGGTAGTCATTTACCAAAATGCTATATCTTACATAACATGTCCATGCACTCAGACTACCAAGATGTAAATAGTAAAGAACATGATTCTGGGTGTCATAAGCATTCCCTAATTCACAAGTCTCCGTTAAAGATAGAGCGCCAAGAGCTACTGCTCTAATTAGAAACCTGTATTTTTGGTAGACAAGCATCTACAATAGAAGAAGCAAGGATTTGGATTTTTCTTGGTTGCTCTTCAACTATGCCACTGTTCCTGTCATCAAAAAGGAGATATCATACATGATGTAGTTTACACATCCCTGTCATCTGTCCAGCACCATTACAAGTCGTTCCCAGGATTCAGAATGTGGACAGCAGCTCACAGAACTCAGGTCCTCGATTGTTGTTCATGGTGGCCAGAACATGTGTTTGGGGCACAAAATCTTCTGCTTTGGGGAAATGATGGGGGATACTACCGCCCTGTTCTCCATCCTATTTCTCAGTAGAACATTTCTACTTAGGTGTTATGATCTCATTATAGCACAGAGTTTCTTTTAGTTGCTCCTTCAAATAAATTCCTCTTTCCAACTTCCCTATTCTGGTAAATAATAGAACTGTTTTCTTCAGTTACTAAGGGTCAAAATAAGTCACAGTCATTTTTTTCTTCTTTTTCTATGATGCCTTTAGTATCCAAGTCTTGCTGTCTTCATATACAAACACCTCTCGTTGCTGTATTTTCCCTTGCAATCTTACAGCTTCACTTGTTTCCTGAACCTCTTCAGTCTTCAAAATTGTTTCCCCAATCTCCTAGTTTTTCACTAACACACACACACACACACGCACGCACATACAGCAAATTGCTCTCTCTCAAACAACTTCAGCTTATCACTCTGATGTTTAGAAACATTGTGTGACTTATCGCAACCCTCAGAATAAACACGAAACTCTGGACAGAATTATCACATCACCCATGTATGATGCAGCTTTCTGCACCTCCCTCATTGTGCACATCACTCCTGTTCTGTTAAGTGTCTCCATACCCTCCAAGATTATTTCATTCATTCATTAAAAAAATGCTTGCAACTTTGCTAGAAGCCAGGGATAAGCAGTGAGAATGACAGGCGCAATCCTTGAGCAGCGATCATCTCTCGGAGTCCAGTGAGACTTACGGACCTGTCAAACAAGTTTCACATTAGGACACACAAAATACTACAGGACAGCAAGGGCACATGGCACTCAGGTTTGGGTTATCAGAGAAGATTTCTCAAAGGAGGTGATTTGTACCCTGAGGCCTGAAGGCAAAGTGGGAATGATCCAGGTGAATGGGAGTCCAGCAATATAGCAAGTAGAAGAAAAAGAATGGGTGAAGGTCCTAGGTGATACCAAACATGGCTAGTTTGTGGAATTAAAAGAAATGTTGCCTTGTTAGGATAGAGTATGCTGCGGCATAAGAAAAGAGAGGATAGGTTCTCCAAGTCAGGGACTGTATTCTAAGAAAAATGTAGAGGTCTTAGAAGATTTTAAAGGAGGGAAAAAAGAAATTTATCATAAAAAGTATGCTCTAGCTGCTTGGTATAGAATGAGCTACAAAGACAGGCAGAGGACCAGATAGGAAGCTGCTTCCGTGAGGTTGTGCTGGCCTAGGTTTGTACAAAGATCATGAGAGTGGTTCTAAAACAAGGAAGTTGGGACACATTTGAGGTAAACAATGATAGGAATTTTAACTAATTATAAATACAGTCTTATAGTTTGGGGGTGAAAAATCCCCTAACGGCTCACACGCTGGAGACTTAGATCCCAGTGCACGAGTGTTCAGAGCTGAAGCTGTCTGGCCATTATCTCAACAGGTTAAGCTGTGAATAGGTTCATAATCAAATGGGCTCTTTGCAGGTGGTGGAAGCTGTATGAGGTGAGGCCCAAGGGAAGAAGTAGCCCACTGGGGCATGCCTGGTGTGATTATGTCCTGTCCTTGTCCCCTTGCTTTCTTCCCAGTCTATTTCCTGGCTGCTTTAAGTAATCAGCTTCCTTCTCCTACTTCTTTCTTCCATGGTATTTCTGCCTCACCACCAACCTAAAAGCAATCGAGCTGACTGACCAAGGACTGACCTCTGACACCATAAGTGTTTAGTTTATCTTCTTAGGTAAAGTATCAGAGTGCAGAAAACTAATAGATGTGGTAACTCAAGAATGAACCCCACATTTCTATCTGGGGCAGCTGCAAGAATGATGATATCAATTACTAAAATAGCAAATGCAGGTGAAATGGATTTAAGTTATACACAGTGGTTCTATTTCTGACATGTGGACGTTGAAGTTTCTTTGAGACTTCTAAGCAAAATGCATATAGGAAAATAAGAGTATGGTGAAATATTGAATTAAAATGCAGTCTTGGAAATCATGGGGCCAAATAGACGGTGACTAAAGCAGTATGAACCAAAGAGATCCACAACAGCCAGTGAGAGGCAAGTTAGGCTTTGCAAGCCATAGTCCTGGAGAGTGGAAACATTTAAATTAAGGCATAAGGTCTTGATACTGAAGAGAGGCAGAGTTGGATAAGTAGCTTGTGTTGTCATGGAAAGGTACAAGGAGAGTTTCAAGAAGTAGCCAATCTCATGAAGCTACAGGAAAACCCCAAGTTAGAAAAAGATTCAAGGTGCAAGACAGCTCCACTAAGAGGTTCTATTGGTTATCATCTGTTCTCCTCCATCCTTCTTCATTTGGCTGTGTGATCTGGGAGTTTGACCAGTACAGGTAGCTTCAGTGAATCCAATGCATTCTGTCTTTTGGTTGAGTTAGATCACTAGTGAGCACTGGCAGAAGATGAGAGGAGGGAAAAGGGGAAGAGAGAGAGGGAATACTCAGTCCCCCGAGATTCTCTGTGGTTCTGCCTCAGGCTATGCCACATTTGACTTAGTGTCACAGCTAGTCTTAGACAGGAAGGGCCATGTTCCCTACTCAGTTCTAGTAAGGAAGTATAGCTGGCATGCAGCAAAGCTATAATCTGAATGGAAGAATGATGACATTCTACTTTGATGATGTCACTTTTCCTTGTGAAGCTGAAAGCAAGGTCATCTGCTGAAAGAAAGAAAGAAAGAATAGTGATGTTGGAAATCCAGTAATAAAAGAGAAGTTTCCAAATAGTTTAGAAAAGAAAATGGGATCATCAGAACTCTGACAACTAGCTCAACCTTCAAATCATGCCTTTAGGCTACCACCAATCTGCAAGTATCCATGAAATTTCTTCAGAAGCACAGAACAAGTGTGGATATCTCACCAAAAAAGGTACAGAATTAAATTGAGCCAAGGCTAAGCTTTTCCAAGTACTTGGATGAGAGAAGAGTATTAAGAGAATTAAGTTTAAGTTCTTAAATTCTTAAGTTTAATACTTTATATTTAAGAATCAAGTAGTAAGTGTATCCGAGAAGTAAGGAGTGAGAATTTGAAATGATAGAACATGAGATTAACTTGTATAGGGAAGGTAGTGCCAGGGAAGGAAGCCTACATTCAAGGGACTAATTGTCCTGAAAGTCTCAAGACAGGTATGGTACGGCTAGTGAGGTGGAATGGGGAACTGAATACCTGAATTCCATATTTCAGTATAGTTCCTCTGATGCTCACAGGGACCATAGTGAAGACTTTTAAAAAATTAACTTTATTGGTACACTTTAGATGTATATATAACACTCAGATTTGTCATAGGGAATTGTACCTGTACGTAATATATCTTGAATCTTCTTTTTTCCCCACTCCTCTCCCCTCCAACCCCTCTTCCCAGCTTAATTGACAAAAGTTTTTTTGCTATTTTTCCTTTCTATTCTCTTTTTTATTCTTTTCCCTTCCTTCACCCAGCCACTCCCTATTTCCCAATATCTATTATATATTTTGGTCCTTATTTACACTTTCAGTTCCCCACACCAGAGAAATGATGTGCTATTTATACATGTGTGTCCATTTATTTCACTTAACAGTATGGTCTCAGGGTACATCCATTTAGATAGAAATGTCTCAAGTCTATCCTTCTTTAGGGAAGATATCTATCTGTCTATCTGTCTATCTGTCTGTCTGTCTATCTGTCTATCTGTCTGTCTATCTATCTATCTATCTCCACATCTTCTTTATCTATTTATCCCTTGATAGGCATTTGGGCTGTTTCCAAGATGTAGCTACTACAAACTTTGCTGCTATAAACATACATATGCATATATTACTGTGATATTCTGTTTGTAATTCTTTCACAAAGATACCAAGAAGGCGAATAGCTGGGTCAAATGGAACCTCAAACCTAGTTTTTTGAGGAATCACCACACTGATTTCTACAGTGATTACACCAGTCTACACTACCACCAACAGTGGAGAAAGGTTCCTTTTTCCCCCACAGCCCTGCCAGCATTTGTTGATTTTTTGATAATAGCCATTCTTTCTGGAGAGAAATGGAATCTCAGCATTGTTTTAATTTGCATCATTTGAATGAACAATGATGTTGAACACTTTTTCATATATTTATTTGCCATTTCTACTTGTTCATCTGAGAAGTATCTGTTCATTTCAGGTGCCGATTTTTGACTGGGTCTTTAAATTTTGGGTTCTGATTTTTTTGAGTTCTTTATATAGTCTAGATATTACTCCTTGGTCTGAGGAATAGCTGGCAACAATTTTTTCCTACTCTATGGGTCATCTCATCACTCTGTTGGTGGTTTCTTTTGCTGTAAAAGCTTTTTAATATAATGTGACCCCAGTTGTTCATTCTTTGTAATATTTCCTGGGAGATCAGCTCTAAGTCTTTGCTTACACCAATGTCTTCAAGAGTTCTAACTATTTTATCTTCCTGCAGATTTAGTATTTCTATTTTAACATTTAGATCTTTGATCCATTCAAATTTTAGCTTAGTGTGTGGTGAGAGATATATTTTCTAGGTTTAATTTTCACCTGTGGAACACCAGTTTTCCCAGCACCATTTATTAAAGAGGTTACCTTTCTTTTAGTGAAGGTGCTTGACTGCTTTGTCAAAGATAAGGTGGATACGCGATTGGAGTTGTTTTCTACATCTACTAATCTGTTACTTTGATCCTCAGATCTGGGTTATTTTTTATCTGTACCATGCTGTTTTTATCACAGTAGCTTTGTAGTATAATTTCAAGTCAGAGACTGTGATGCCACCTGTCTTGCCTTTGTTGCCCAGAATTGCTTTCCTGTCCTAGGTCTCTTCTCATGCCAAATGAATTTTAGGAGTATTTTCTATAATTCTGGGAGGTGTGCTATTGTAATTTTGATTGAAATTGCATCACATCTGTATAAAAATTTTGGGAGCATGGCCATTTTCATTATATTTGTTCTTCTTACCCAGGAATAAGGGATATCTTTGCATTTTATGATATCTTCTTTGATTTCCTTTTCAGAGTACTATAGTTTCAATGTAAAGGTCTTTAACTCCCTTTATTAGATTGATTCCTAAGTATTTCATTTTATTTTGATTCTATTGTGAAGGGTGTTGTTTCTCTAATTTCTGGCTCAGTGAGTTTGTTGTTTGTGTACAGGAAAGCTACTGATTTTTGAGTTTGACTGTATCTGCTACATTACTGAATTCAATTAATAAATCTAGAATTCCTGTGGTAGAGTGTTTGGGGTCTTCTGTGTAGACTATCATGTCAAGGATTAAGCCTTAATGGTGGATGACTTCTGTGGAGAAAATGTGGTTGGACATGTGGCTTGGTAGGTCATTCATGGGGCTAGTTGCCATTCTGCATGCGACATATTCTTTGCATATCCTTAGTTCCATTCTTTTTCAGTGAATATTATGTAGAACTAATGCCTTATATGCCTTTATCAAATTCTAGTACATTGCAAATGTATAGCCATATTTAAATACAGGAGAGAATTGCTTAGTCTGTAAGGCAATCCCTCTTTTTGAGTAATCTAAATCCTTTATTTAAACCTATAATGAAAAATATATTTTCATAAAAGAAAAAACAGGTGGGACTTTTAAACTAGCCTGCCCAGAAATGTTCCTCATTTGGTTTTCTAATTATAAAACACAGAAGGAAAGTTTGGATTCAAGTTTTAATTTACCATAACTATACAGGATCAGTTTTTATATATGCAATCCAGTATTTGACAGTTGTTAAATATTTGCTTTAACCATGAATTTATTTTGACTACAACACAATTGCACCTATCTCTGCAGGGTTCTTTTAGGAATTGGCATACACTTACACTATTTAACTGGAACAATCAATGATTTAAAAATAAAAATGCATTAAAAATAGAAAATGCATGAATTACTGTACTACCTTGGAAGCACATAAGCTTTGACAGAAAGTGGAAAAAAACTGTTGTGCAAAAACCATCAACATGATTTTTAAAAGAACCTTTTCTTTCTATTAGCTGTAAATAGATTTAGCTCCTTAGCAAGATCACTTTGGAACACATATTCGAAACCCAATAATGTGTGTCAGGCCTATGATAAATGGTACTAAATCTCTTCCTCTTCAATCATAATAATTTGTCACGCAAATAATGTTGATTTGCATCTTTAAATATGTAGACACATGATTTATAGACACACACTGTTCATATATATGATGTACGTATTCACACATATGTACAGGTTTATGAAGGCACTGAGTGTATGTGTAAAGCTATCTAGATGTAGATATACACTTTCATACTTACTCTGGTCTCTGTGTGTGAAAGGGACACTATCAGCATTTGTTGAGAAGTCTTGGTAGATTATACTGAACTGGACACATTTTCTCACTTAGTTATTTTTGTGAGCAATGAGCAACTCAGGGGCTGGAAACAAGTATCCACTACACAGTATATTTCTGGTGGAAAAAAATGAGAAGAAAATTTTGGTGAGATGGCAACAAATACGTTCAATTGAATGTATGTGAACTTGGTCTCATTCACACTGTGTATAAATTTCAAATTCTTGAAACATTTATTGAAGGTCCATTATATGTCAACCCATTGGTAATCAAGTGAACAAAACATGGACTTTGCCTGATACAGATAGGGTTGGTAACTGATATAGTTACATTTCATGTACTGTATCTTACCTGTGGTAAAGACAAAACTATACTCAAAATATTTTTTAAAATTTTATTCAGAGAGAGAAAATAATACAACTAAATTTCAAAACAAGATAATAGGAGAGTAACAATGCTTAATATATTGCATATTGTAATATTTAAATCAGTTACTTAGAGTACAAGGCACAGGCATTTAATTGTCCAAACAATATTAGCACAAACATTTCTTATCAATGAACTGTAAGAAATTAGTAATATGACTATCTTAACTTATATAAGGATACATATGTATATTGCTTTTTCCTTCCTTCTTTTCTCCTTTCCCTCATCTCAGTTTCTCTTTCCCTTTGAACAGTCTTCCTATTTCACAATATCTGTTATACATTTTGGATCTTATTTATTCTTTCAGCTTCTTATACTAGGAAGACAATATGATGTTTATATATGTGAGTCTGATTTATTTCACCCATTAATATAGTCTAAAGTTGCATCTATTTATCTATAAATGCCTCAGGTTTATCCTTCTTTATGGCTGAGTAGTATGCCATTGTATTAAAAAAACACATCTTTTTTATCCATTCCTCAGTTGATTGGCATTTGAGTTGTTTTCAAGATTTAGCTATTAAAAACTGTGTTGCAGTAAACATGGGCACAAATACGTCACTATGTTATGATGTTTTTAATTCTTCTGGGAAGATGCCCAGAAGGCGAATAGCTGGGTCAAATGGGGCCTGTAACCTTAGTTTTTGAAGAATCTCCGCACTGATTTCAACAGTGATTGCATCAGTCTACGCTCCCAGCAATAATGGAGAAGGGTTCCTTTTCCCCCACAACCCCTCTAGAATTGTTATAGGTTGATTTCTTGATAACAAGCCCTCTTTCCAGGGTGAGATAGAATCTCAGTATTGTTTTCTTTTCCATTTCTCTAATGACCAGTGATGTTAAACAATTTTTCCTGTATTTATTTGCTGTTCATATTTGTTCATCTGAAAAGTGTATATTCATCTCAAATGCCCACTTTTGGATTGGGTCTTTACATTTGGGGAGATCTGATTTTTTTAGCTCTTTATATATTCTCAATAGTAAACCTTTGAGGAACAGCTGGAAAACACTTTTTCCCACACTGTGGGTTATCTATTCACTCTGTTTGTGGTTTCTCTTACTGTGCAAAAGCTTTTTAATAAGATGAGATCCCAGTTGTTGATTGTGATACTTCCTGTGTGGTTGGGGTTCTATTCATAAAATGTTTGCCTACACCAGTGTCTGCAAGAACTTTATCTATTCTGTCTTCCAGCAGATTTAGTGTTTCTGTTTTCATATTTAGATCTTTGATCCATTTTGAATTTAGTTTACTGCATGGTGAAAGATATGGGTCCAATTTTAATCTTCAGCATGTGCAGAGCCAGTTTTTCCAGCACCACTTATAATAGAGGCTATCTTTCTTCCAGTGAACATGTTTAGCCTCTTTGTCAAAGATAAGGTGGCTAAGTATGTTTGGAATTGTTTCTGCATCTTCTGATTTGTTCCACTGATCCTCAGGTCTGTTTTTTGCCAGTACCACACAGTTTTTATCACAGTAGCTTTATAATATAATTTCAAGTCAAGGATTGTGATACGACCTGCCTTGCCTTTGTTGTCCAGATTTGCCTTTGCTATTCTTGGCCTCTTTTGGTTCCAAATGAATTTTAGGATTGTTTTGTCTAATTCTGTAAGGTATGGTATGGTCTTGGAGTTTTGATAGAAATGGCATTAAATCTGTGTAATAGCTTTGAAATTATGGCCATTTTCATTGTACTTGTTCTTCCTATCCAAGAGGAAGGGATATCTTTTCATTTTCTGATATCCTCTTCAATCTGGAAATATTTTTTATAAACTATGCTGTTCCCATGAATTTTCAAAAGCCAATCGCTTTTAGTTATAATATACTAATTCTTACGTATCACTCCTATTTATTTTAGGAATAGTAACTTTGGCCTTTTTATGAGGTAGAGTATATTTTAATGTATATATGACTATTTGTAGTTTCTTTTAAGTTTTATAGATTGTTATTCCAATTAATAACACTTCTTGTGCTCCTAGGAAAATAATATCTGCAGTTACCAGTAAAAATTCACATTTTTATGTATAAAGCAGAATTTTAGAAGAATTAGAGGGCAATACTGGTATTCTAATTATGAAAATTTTCTTTTTATTTGTACATTTTCCCTCTCATATATTACATATTGTAGTTGCTATTGTGTGACCAAATGTTGAGTCTTAAATAACTAAAAGTATTCAAGCATGATTATTTGCTTCCTTATCTTTTATAATCTCTGACCATCATCCACCTGTCAGTAACTTCTGTGATGATAGACTGTCTGACCATACTTAAGTAAAACTGGAAGAGCCAGAATATTTATATATTAATAAAATGGATTAAAGCTCTTATTTAAATTTTAGTTTATTTAAGGAATATGTGAACTATGTAATACATTCATGCTGGCATGATTTGTAGAGTAATTAAGCAAATACATTTATAAATACTTGCCTGGATTAAAAAAATCATATTGACTTTAAATAAAACAGATTTTGTCTTTTAATTATATACTTACTAAAAATGTTTATTAGGGACATCAATTAAAATCTAGTAATGGGTTATATGGTGATAAATAAAACAGATCACAGACTTCTATGGGGCTTTTAACCCAAGGTTATATTTGTTAGACTTTACAGTCAAAGAAATTTCCTGCAGTATTTGCTAGAACTCAAGTTCCAGGGCCTTAGTTCAGTAGATCTGGAATGCAGACTTTGGAAAATGTATTTTAAAGATATCATCCCACACAGTTTGAAGCACATTCTCAAATCTCATTTTGATGGTCAAGTGATGTATTTTACACATCGTCCTGATCATTATTCTCAGCACCACTCAGTGGCTGCCTGTGAGTTCAGAATATTTCCAAACTCCTTGGCACAGCATCTGCCTTTCTCCCTGATCTCCTTTGGCCAATCTTTTCATAGCTCTGAGCTGCTGTCATCCTGGCTTCCTTCTGCTCTCAAAACCTAGTGACCTTACATTTTACTCGGGGTCTTTACCATCTTATTCCCTCGAGGTGGAATCCTCTTCTGCATATGGACTCATCACTCAGACCTCAACTCAGACACCACCTCCTCAGAGGGTTTGCAGACTGTCCCTGTGCTGGCATTCACAACCGAATGCTTCCCAAGGTTGTCTTTTGAAAAGACAACCCTAGGCCATATTAAAATATATGCAGTTCTTGGAATCACTCCATTTGTCATCAATGAGCAGCTCCCCAAAAGAAAAGCCCAGGGATTTGGTGTGTGTGTGTATGTGTGCGTGTGCATGTGTGTGTGTAAAATGAGAATATGACCACTTAATACAAGATGGACTCTTTAAAAAATTTCAAGTGCACAATATAGTGCTGTTAACTATATGCACAGTGTTGAGCAATCTAGAAAACATGTTAATTTTCCATACCTGAAAGTTGAGATCCATTGAACGACTCCTCGTTTCCTCTTACCCACTCTAGTCCTGGAAACTAACATTCTCATGAATGCCTCTATGGGTTTGACTACTTTTAAATATCTAATATTAGAGGAATAATGCAATGTTTATCCTTGTGTGCCTGGCTTATTTCCCTTAGCATAATGACTTACAGGTTCATACGTGTTGTGCAATATGGTAGAATTTCCTTGTTGGTTAAGGCTAAATAACATTCACCATACTCATAGACAAAGAGGCACATTTGCCTTAATCATTCACCTGTCACATTAGATATGTAGGTTGTTTCCATATATTGTTTGCTGTGAATAATGATGCAATAAATATAGGAATGCAAATATTCCTTTGAGATCCTGATTTCAAATTTTGTAGCTAAATATCTGTAAGTAGGGTTACTGGATCATATGGGAATTCTAATGTTTTAATGTTTTGAGGAATCTCCACAACGGTTGCCTCATTTTACCTGCACATCAACAGTGCACGCGAATTCTAATTCCTCTACATCCTCACCAACACTCATCTTTTCAAACATAATACATTCTAAAGATGTGCAATGATAACTTGTGATTTTGATTAGAATTTCCCTAATGACTGATGAACACCTGTGCATATATCTGTTATATGAATTTTCTGTTCTCTGTTTGTTGGTTTTTTATCCTGATTGTAGAAGTATGTGATATATTTGCAAAATTAATTCCTGCTCTGGCTTCGACATTGTGAGTGTGCTCCCCAAGAATTCTTGTGTCAGGTGGAGGTGTTGAGGGCGGAGATCTTTAGGAGACAGGACTTCCTGGTCACACCTCTGGCTTGTGCTGGTCTCACCATGCATTCAGTCCCTCTCACTTATGTACCTAACATTGCAGTGCCATGTGCCATGAGATAGTACAGCACAAGTGCCTATTTCTACGCTGTTTGGACTTTCAGCTTTCAAACATCTGGTCTGAACTAAATAAACTTCTTTTCTTCTAAATTACTAAGTATCAGACGTTTCTTTATAGGAAAAGAAAATAAAGTAATACAACCTTCATCAGACACATGTTTTACAAATGTTTTTCACATTCCACAGGTTCTTTTTGTTTTTTTGTTTTTTTTTTTCAGTTATACCAGGGATTGAACTCAGGACCTCACACTTCTAGTCAAGCACTTATTCCACTGAGCTATATCCCCAGTCCTTGCATTCCATAGGTTCTGATTTCCTTTCCAATTCTTATTTGTTTATTTCTGCTCTTTTTGTCTATGCTTTCAGTGTCATACTCAAGCAAACGTTACTAACATCAATAAGACAATGGTTTACACCTCTGTGTTCTTCTAGGAGCATCTTAGTTACTCTCTCATTGCTGAGCTCTGTACCCAACACCCCCAACTGTAAGAGAGAAAGGATTGTTTCAGCTTACAGAGAGGTCAGTCCATGGTCCGCTGGCTGTGAGGCAGGGCTGCATGGCAGACGGACCTGGCAAAGGAGAACAGCTCATGACAGTGTGGCAAGAATCAGAGATCTGTCAAGGGAGGGGGAGGGGAGACAGACCCTTCTAGTCCATGACTTTTGTGACCCACATCCTCCCATCAGGCTTCACCTCCTAAATCCCAGGTAGCTAGGCCCTCAGCACTGGCTGTGTTGGCTGATGGGTATCTCCTCATGATCCCTGAGGCTTTTGGGGGTGCATTTAGATATAATCTGTAACAAAACATTTTGTAGATTCATGTCTTATGTTTGAGTATCCATTTTGAGTTGATTTTTGTGTATGGTGTAAAGCAAGGGTCTAATTTCATTCTTTGTCCTGTGAAAACTTGTTAACAACTATCCTTTCCCCTGGTCTGTATTTTGCAAATATCCTGGTGGAAGATTAGTTCATCATATATTTTTTGTGTGTATTTATGGGTTCTTTTTCAAGAATATTTTGGATCATGAGGAATCTTTGTGATTCTGTATAAACTCTAGGATCTTTCCCTCTGTAAAACAGTGCCATTAGAATTTTGATAGGGATGGCAAAATTTCCAAGTCTTGAAATTCATGTGATGGGAACATAGGCCTTCTTTTCTTTCTTTCTTTCTTTCTTTCTTTCTTTCTTTCTTTCTTTCTTTCTTTCTTTCTTTCTTTCTTTCTTTCTTCCTTTCTTCCTTTCTTCCTTTCTTCCTTTCTTCCTTTCTTCCTTTCTTCCTTCCTTCCTTCCTTCCTTCCTTCCTTCCTTCCTTCCTTCCTCTCTCTCTTCTTTCTCTCCTTCTCTCTTTCTCCCTTTCTTTCTTCCCAGAATGGGGCACTCCATGCTGAGCTACATCCTCAGTCCATTTTATTTTTATATTTTGAGACAGTCTTATTAATTCGATAAGTTCCCCGCATTGTGCTCAAATTTGTGATCTTCCTGCCTCAGCCTTGTTGAGTGCTGGAATTACAGACATGCAGGACCATTCCCAGTCTATTTTCACAGTGTGTGTGCATGTGTGTGTGTGTGTGTGTGTGTGTGTGTGTGTGTGTCTTAATTTCTTCATCAATGAGTTGGTGTTTGGGTGTATCTTTTTCTTCTTTATTGAAGTGTATTCTTATTGTATTCTTTTTGATGCTATTGCAGATGAAATTATTTTCTTAGTTTCCTTTGCATACTTCATTGTCGATGTATAGAAACAGAGCTGATACTTACATCCTGGATTTGCATTTTAAAATATTATTGAGCTTTTATATTAGTTCTAAAAGGTTTTAGTTATTCTGGTAATTTGTGAAGCCCTTAGGATTTCTATATAAAAACACTTCATCTGCAAATTATTTCACTCTTCCCTTTTAACTTGTCTGCATGTCACGTGTTTTACTTGTGTAATTGCCCAGTGAGGGCTTCCACTACTGTGTGGACTAAAATGGTGAGAGTGTGCCTGAGCTGGGAGGACGATCACGGAGTGTGGTATTAGCTGGAGGGTTATCTTATGAGATAATAATTGATGGATTTTGTCAGTTACTTTTTCTGCATCTACTGTGATCATCGTATGATTTTTAACCTTTGTTCTGTTAAACTAGCATATCACACTGTTTGATTTTCACACGTTGAACAATGCTTGAATCTCACATATAAGTCTCATTCGATTGGGACGTAGCATGATTTCAGTGTTCTGTTGGATTTGGTAAGCTCATATTTTGTTGATGTTTGCCCTTGTGTTCATCAGCAATATTAGTCTAGTTTTCTTTTTCCTGTATCTTTGTTAGTTTTCTTTTCTTGTGTTATTGTTGCCACTGGAGTCATGATTATTTCATAAAATAAGTTTATAAGTATGCTGTCCTTTTTACAGTACAGATTTTTTTTTGTACCAGGAATCAAACTCATGACCTTGCACTTGCTAGGCAGGCACTGTTCTGCTAAGCTATATCCCTGGCCCCTAACATCCTCTTTAATATTTTAGAAGAGAAGAATTGGCACTAATGCTCCTTTATATGTTTGGTAGAATTTACCAGGGAAGCTATCTGGTTCTTGGCTTTCAGTTATTAGGAGGTTTGATTACTGATTCAATCTTCTTTCCAGTTATAGTTCTGTTTAGATTTTCTATTTCTTCATGATTGACTCACAGGAGGTTGTACATTTCTAGGAATGCATCCACCTTCTAAAAAGTTATTCAGTTTTCCAGAGTATATTTATTCATAATAGTCTCATGATCCTTTTTATTTCAATGGTGTTCATTGCGATGGGTTTTTGAGTTTGTGGCTATATTTAGTCTGTTTGTCTCCCATCCAAGTACTAACCAGGCTTGACCCTGCTTAACTTCTAAGATCAGATGAGATCAGGCACATTCATGGTGGTATGGCCATAGACTAGTCTCTTTCTCATAAAGGTTGTTGATCTTTTTAAGACATCAACCCTTAATTTCATTGCACTTTGTACTATTTTTCTATTCTCCATTCTATTCATTTCTTGTCTAATCTTTTAATTACCTTCTTTCTACTAAGTTTTGGCTTAATTTGATTTTCTTGAGGTATAAAGTTGTTTATTTTAAATTTTTCTTTTAAATCAACACATAATACTGGTACACAATTATATGGGGCCACATGATAATTCGACACACATATATCATGTGAAATGACTAAATCAGGTTCTATATTTTTAGCGTAGACATTTATCACTATGCTAACTTCCCATTTAATTATGCTTTTGCTGAGCTCATAAGGTTTAGTATGTTGTGTCTTCCTTTTATTTATCTCAAAACACTTGCTAACTTCCCTTTTGATTTCCCCTTTAACTCATTGGTTGTCCCAGTGCTGTTTAACTTTCATGTATTTGTGAATTTTTTAGCATTCTTTTTGCTATTAATGTCTAGTTTGATTCTATAATGATTAGAAAAAATATTTCATACAATTTTAGTCTTATTAATGTTGTTAAGACTGTTCTGTCACCCATCATATGATTTTCCCTGGAGAAAAATGTTCTAGGTGCATTTGAGAAGAAGGTGCCCTGTACACATATGTCAGGTCAATTCGGTCTACAGTGTTGTTCAAGTCCACTGTTTAATATTAATTTCTTAATTTTCTGTCAGGATATTCTATGTATTCTTAAAAGTGGGATATTGAAGTCTAATGCTATTATTATATTGTTGTGTATCTCTCCCTTCTGTAAATGTTTGCATGTGTATTACAGGTCTGTAAATGTTTGCATTATATATTTAGGTGGTCTATCATTTGGTACATGGATATTGGTGAGTGTTATATTTCCTTGATAAATTAACTCTTTCATCTTCATGTAATGTCTTTGTGTCTTGTGACATTTTTGGCTTAAATTCTACCTTATCTGATGTATATATGTACAGCCACTCCTGCACTCTTCGGTGAGCCTTTGCATGAAATATATTTTTTTCATACCTTTGCCTTCAGCCTATATAAGTGTCTTAAATTTAACATGATTCTTTTATGGATAGCATACAATTGAATTTTGTTTCTCTTTCTGTTATTTTAATCTGTTCTCTTACTATATGTCTTTTCATTGAGTTGTTTAGTCTGTTAACCTTTGAAGGAATGATGGGTAGTGAAGGAACTAATATGACTATTTTGCGAATCACTTTGTCCTAGCGTGCTTTTCTTCCTCCTTTCCCATTTTCTGTCTTAAATTGATGCTATTGCTTAAACTATTGTAAAATTCTCTTTATACTCCATCTTAATTCTGGGAAAGCAGTCGATACTTTATATTACATATGTTGCTATATGTGCATATAACATACTAGCTTCACATCTTAAATACAGTGAACATGTACACATATGTTTGAATACAATTCTACTCACTTGTGTATTAAGAAGATATTTGGATTAAGTTCATTAGGGCTGACATTTATTTTGGGGACAAAATTTAACATTTTATTTTGTCTCCAAAATATCACGATCTCGTAGATAATGTCCTACAGTTGTTTATAATGTGACAAAAGTGGGACCTGTGTAAGAAGGTTGAAAGTTGCAGCACCCTAAAACAATGATTATATTGTAAAAGAACAATCTCTCATGAAGATCTCCACTTTTAAAAGCATAACCAGGGGAAAAAAAAACAATTTAGGGGAAATTGTTGAAATGGTTTCTCATTAGAATGTTAGTTCAGACACTGTTCATCAGCCTTTACCTCCTACACCTTAGTGTTCATAGTGACAGCTGCGTTAGGTTAGGGGGCACCTTTTGTGGCATCAGAAACTGGTGGGCACAACCCTGGGGAGTGTGAGTGGAGCTTGTGATCTTGATTTCCTAGTCTTCACCTATTTTAGTCAAGCAATCAGTGCTTACTAGTTAGTCATTCAAAAAATACCAACTAATATATCAAATACTGCTGTAACCAAAGCTGAAAAAATAGAAAAGGTCTTTAACTTCTCAAATTTATTTTCTAGTTTTACGTGACAGGCAATTTAAAGTGTATAAAAGCAAATTAACAAACTAGAGGAATCAAAAGCAAGATGTTACCATTACAGTGGAAGAATTCTGTACCTCGATCATGATGTGAGTGATCTATATTCCTCTGAGTGACCAAATACACTTCCTTTCTCAGCTGCTAGGAATCTAGAAGCCCAGGTCTTTCTAGGCTTCCTTTTCCCCTATGGGCTGGACTCTGTCAGGATTGGAAAGGATTCCCTGCTGGTGCTCTCTCCTGTGGCCATCATCTGATCACAGGTAGTACTCAAGTATCCTTTGTTCTAACAAATCTTTGAATCCAGGCCATTCCAAGTCAGCCCTATCTTTCTGCTCTTTTATAAATGCAACTTATCTCTTGTGTTTAGGTATTTCTACGTGCCAAGCTGTGTCCTATAATTCTAGAGGACATTGGTTGAAAATCATTGTGTCTTATTATCAAGTTTATACAGGAGGCAGAGAAGAACGTGAGGTATCTTTTCCTCTCACCCCTTCTTCTTGAACATAGGTACCTGATTGGAGGGGCTCATGGTATACCATCAATTCAATTGAAAACCTAATTCCTAATCTCTAATACCTCTCCTGACCCTTCTAACTCCTTTCATAGAATGTTGGTTAATGGTTAGCTAAAGCTTTTGAAATCAAGTTGTGTACCTCTTTTAAACATCTTGTGTAGGTAATCTAGTATCTCACTTTACAATGCTGAAACAACTTCCACTTCATGCTTTGAAAGCTAAAATTTAGGGACTGATTTCCAATTTAAAGTTCTATACTAATGCAAAAAGTCAAAATGAGATAAAAATGAAAATAAGATGACATGTACCATCTTCCTGCAAGGAACATAAATATTACATACCTCACACATGCACTAATAAACTAAACAAGTGACAAATTAAAACTGAATAAAATAATAATTACGGATTGACATGTTGCCAAAGATAATTTGCTCATTTGATGCCCTAAGTCTCATAATATAGCTTCAGTTGCTCTGTCATATGCCATTTGAACAATTAAAATTCTAAAACATAAGCTCAAGATAACTGAATACTTGCACGGAAAAAAAGGCTATAATTAAAATTTAAAAAGTAAGGTGAGATGATAGAGTAACTAGACAGACCCTTTAGGCTAAATTGTTCAGGAAGACCGAGGGGGAGAGCATTAGGAAGAGAGGAAAATGGAGTAAAGCAGGCTGCAGGTGGGCAGAAGTGCTTGGGGTTGGTGATAGAGAAGGAGGCAAGCCTGTGTGGGAAGAGTATGTGCGGGTAAGGGCGGGAAGCCAGAGGGGAAGACAGGAGCTAAGTTTCTTTGGGCTTTGTGAAGCAGTGAAATACTTTTTATTTTTTTAAGCTGATGGATTGTAAGAAGGAGGAAAAGAAACAGATAAATAAAAGATAACAACTCAATGACTAAGTTCATGCCAGCGATTGAAAAAAGAAAGAAGAAAGAAAAAGGAAGGAAGGAAGGAAGGAAGGAAGGAAGGAAGCTTGAACAATAAAGGAGGAAATTTCCTGCCCTTTCATGTGCAGGAGTTATGTGACTTCACAATAGGCCAAGAATAGACTTCCACATTTATGCCACTAAACTTTGATACAACATATGACTACTGAATTTTTCAGTTCAAATATTCAATGTTTTAAAATTAAAAACTTCTTTTATTCTGTCATTTACTACATCAAAATTCATGGTATTTCTTGTGTTGCTTCCTTTCCCACTACACTGGCCATTCTGCTTCAATTGGCTTTGTTTTGTGCTTGGTTTTTAGCTGAACTGCATAAGATAAAGGATTACAAATGGGACTCTGTGTTTTAAATACTAATGGTCATCAAAGGACTCAGGGAGAGAAGTAAGCACTACGCTAGAGTCTCTCAGGCACTGAGAGCTGAGATGAAGGCCCAGTGGAGGAGCACACTCTCTGAAGTTGCCCCTCTGGACACAGGAAATGTTAATAAGATGATTGTAAATGTCTATATTTGGCAAAATGATTCATGAGCAAGGCCCTGGAAGCAAGTCATCAAGATAAAGGGATTGAGCTTCGTTTGTCTAAAGAGATGAAAGGGTGGTGGATACAGAGGAAGTCGTCCGATTTCATGAGCTCAAGAAGGAATTTTTATTTTCTCTGGTTTTTAGAATGTGGCTGTGTGCGGGACATGGGCCTGCGGAAGCCCGTGGGACTGGGAGAAGAGACGGAAAGCGGAAGTACGGGGCGTGGAACAGTTTTGGAATGCAGTGGTTAATAGCATGAGTTCTGGAGCCAAACTTCCTGGGCCAATCCCGGTCCTTGCTGACAATTTATGTGCTTAGCAAGGCACTTGTCCTTCAGTGCCGCACGTTCCTTGTTGTGAACTGGGATAATATTGCTCTATACCTCTTGGCCTTGTTGGGAATTCAATGAGTGCACATGTATGGAGCTCTTAGAATGTCACTGGCACCATGTACACATGTGTTAGGGACACAGGATCACACTGAGGTGACTTCCCCACAGACAGAAAATACAGTGAAAATCCAAAATCCATTTCCTTTGCCAGATATGATTCATACAAGCACAAAGAACAAGCATCACTAGGATGGGACTCAGTGTGCTTGGTAGGAGGATAATCAACTAAAAGATCAAATAAAACTATGTTGCTCTAGGAGCCCAGGGACAGAGACAAAAGGGAGGCAGCGCAAAGCAAGGAAATCCAAGATGCTCGGTAGGACGGAGGAGAACAGGATCCACACAGTGGAAAGAAACAGAGTCAGATGGTCAGAGGAGCAGAAGAACGAGGGAAGGAGATCATTCAAAACACAGGTGACCCAGTAGGGGATGGTGGCACAAGCCTGTAATCCCAGCCCTCAAGGAAGCCGAGGTGGGAAGAAAGTGAGTTGAAACCCAGCCCGACAAATTAATAGACTTAGTGAAAGCCTGTCGGAAAATAAAAAATCAAATAAAGGGTTAGGGATGTAGCTTAGTGGGAAGGCTCTGCATTCAATCTCCAGTATAATGAATGAAACAAAATAAAACAAACAAAAAAATAGATCATCGAGACTAAGGCAGTGGTTGTATTAAATAGGTAGACAGATAAAGAAAAAGACAGGCTAATTGTTTTGCGTGGTGCTGGTAAGTGCAAGGAAACCATTTGGGCTCCAGATGTACATGTGGAAGGGAAAGAGAAATGATGTGTCAAAACTGACAGATTGCTCATTTCCAAAAGATGAAACTTGTTTTAGTATCACCCTTTGAGAGAATGGCCAGACTGTGGGGAAGTTCATTCAATTTGTTCTTAAGAAATTCACTGGATTCAGAGGCTAATGTGGAAAAGGGTATTGTTATCCGTGACAGGAGGCTTTTGGTATTCTTCCTAATACTGGACGCCCAGACCAAACACTCTCTGGGCATAAGGCTAGGATGGTAAATTTGAAAGAAATAGCTCGAGAACGTGTCTGGTTATGTCTGCCACATCTTTGTGCACTCGAGTTTAAACTGATTCACGTGAAAAGCCCTGGCTGATCAGCTTTCACAGCTGCTTTTCCATGGAAAGCATCTGCCACAGTCCGAGTGAAGTACTTACCCTCATGCCAACAGGGGGAATTTAATTTGGGACAGGACACAGAGCTCAAACTCAACAGGAGGAAGTAGCACACCCCATGGAAAATGGCATTTCAGGTTTCTAATTTGAAAATCAGTGGATCATTTCTATTATCCAATAAAATGAAAATGTGTAAAATGAAACTAGTAAGACAAGAGCCTATAAGCCACATTTTAATTATTAAATCGAATAGTTATTCTGTTCCATTGCTAAAAAAGATTTTAAATGCTCATTCCTGCTGGGGATATAGCTCAGTGGTGCAAGAACCTGCCTGGAAAGTACAAGGTCCTGAGTTTGATTCCTGGTACCAAAAAAATAAAAATAAAAAAATAAATGCTCACTCCCAGTGGTTATACTTATGTAATTAAGGACTAGAAACAACTTCTAGATTGACACTGGCCACCTTTCTGTTTGAATAGCATGAACTTAAAGGGCCCACATTAACTTAAACTAGCCTGATTCCCTTAGTACAGAAACACACTGCGTGAGAGGGGTTAATTCTACATAGCAGCTGGAGCAAGAACAGGTACTTCATTTATGTAGCACATTTTTATGTCCTAAACATGTTGTATGCTCATTTTTACCATTTATTTTCAGAACACACAATATGTCAGGTAGCTAAAAGCTCTTTTACCAAAAAAAAAAAAATCCTCATGATGCAAATACATTTATTTAAGTGCCGATGACTTTGTCTTACTACTTTCTAGTATTCCAGTGTAATATACTGGCTTGATGTATATAGTTTTAGGTTGCAAAAGATCCATTCTTGCAAGTTAAATTTTCTAATAAAAGGAAAACAACTGAAGGAAGAGGAAATTTAAAGATAATGTCATCATTATTGCAGACATATACACTCTTCTGCAGCTCCCTATACCTCTCTAACTTCTTGAAAGTATAACTGGGAAGAAATATGCTTAACAATATAATAATTATATGAATGCAAGTGTAAACTCAGAATTAAAAGTGGTTACTTCCTTCTCAAATGAAGTTTTTTAAAAGGCAAAGCTGACAGACATACGGTAAAGGTCACATAATCTTTAGCCTGCACATGTTCACAGACTACAGGCTGAGGTGATAATCTATACATCTATACATACAGGTGATAATCTACCACTAGCTACACTCTGACATTGTTCACATGGTGACCTTTGCCATGAAGGATACCTCAAATATGGCACCCTCAGGAACGCACATGCAAGGTCATGGGTATACTGCTAAGAGACAGAGCCACCAGCACAGAGCAGAACAGGCAATAGGTTTCAGAACACTGCATTTTATGATTAAAAACGGCTGATTGCTAATAAAATTCAGTGATGATGACATGATTTCCCCAACCATACTTAAACTAACACCAAGCTTACCCAAACTGAGTATTTTCAGAAATTCAGATACCAGAAGGCATTTCTGGATGTCCCAGCTGCAAAAGCTCTAAAATACAACTATCATATTCACCTCAACAGAATGGTAAAGCAAGAGCACTTATTGCTGGTGGCATTCCAGGGAACGGGTAAAATTGCTTTATGGCCTTTGGTAATGAAAGCCGACAGCAGTGTAACAATATGTAATAAGGTGAGTTTAGTTTTATGTCCCGAGAACAATGTCCTTTTACCCTTATGGCTCAATTCTTTAAACTGTTTCAGTTTTAAGTAATTACAAATGAGAACTGGCAAGTGACAGTTGTAACCTGTGTAGTGAATGGAGTTTGTTGTAGCATGGTAGTCTTCCCCCATGTACTATTACCTTTGACTTCAAGGGATTCAGTGTAAGTGAGGATGTCACATGAAACAAATGCCCCCTGTCTTACATCGAGTTTATAAGGATCTCCTCCAAGCAAGACCAGCTTCAAGCCTGTGGCTAGTGGTACCTCCCAAATGATAGTATACACAACACTGGAAGTGTATTTGATGCTGCTGGAAGATAAAATGTATTTTTTTCTAATAGTTCTATTCATATTTGAAAATTAACATTAACATGAACATAATGATTACAAGAAATCCAGGATTGCAAGGCTATGATTACTTAGGATATTTTAAAATATATTTTTTAAAAAGCAAAATAATCACCTAAAACCGACGGTTGTATGGATATTATTGCTTAAGGTGACTTCTAATGTTAAAAGAGTCCATACTAAGAAAACTATTAAATAAATAAATAATTGCCTAAGTGGTACATGGGGGCCAAAGAAGGCACTTCCTGTCAGTGTATAAGTGACTGTGTGTCCCATTTAATCCTAATTGTCAGCTTGGCTGGATTAAGAGGCTCCTGGAAGGGTGAATGGAAGATGAGACATCTGTACTCATCACTGGATTAGGACAGTGAGGTTCACAGCGTAATGTGCTGTCAGGAGTTGGGGACCAGCTGGACAGGGGCCCCTGGGGTCGTGCCTTTGGAGGGTACACTTCCTGTTCGTTCCCTCCACTGCGCTTTCCAGCCACTAGAGGGTAAGCAGCTTTTTCTGCAATACCCGCCCACCGTGTTTCTGCCTTGGAGCCAGCTGGCCATGGACTAAAAGCTCTGACACTTTGAGCCAAGTTAAACCTTCCCTCCTGAATTGTGGGTGCTGTTGAGTATTTTTGGCCCAGCAGTGGGAAAGCTTACCAGTATTCTGTGGAAGCCGGCCTCCAAGATGGCTCTGGAGGCCCTCCACTCCTTGTACTCATGCCCTTCCATAGTCCCTCTTACAAGGAATGGAACTGACATGCCACAAAGGAGATATTGTGCAAATGAAAATTTGACTCCCAAAATGAGGGCATGAGGCAACAAGAGTCACCTTTGCTAGTTTTGACCATTTTTTTTGTGGGTGTAAATTACGATGGCATGAAAAGCGGCCTTGTAGAGAAGTCCCACTGCTCGGAAGGAACTGAGTCCTCCTGTTTATGGTCCTGTGAGTGAGGTGACATTTTGACTGCAACCACATAGGGTAGTCTCAGCCACAAACATCTAGCTAAGCATTCTCAAAAATTTCTGACCCACAGAACCCCTGTGAAATACATGTTTACTGTTGTTTGAAGCTACTACAATTGGGATGTTTAGGTAGCAGTACAAGCACTCATAACAGAAAGGTGATACCATGACCAAGACTCAGAAACAATGATGGAGAATCCCATTTAGCATCACCCGTATAATTCTTTGGTTTATTTTGCCTCCATTTTCCTCAAATTTCTTTTTCAAAGGGGCTGAATTGAGATCTAACAGGAAGGTGTACCTGTCACTTCTGCTTTTTGCTGAGGTTGCAGGCCGGACTCCGTATGAAGCAAAGATTTTATTATCACCTATTCCTTGTGACATTGAGAGGGAGAGACGTTTGATAAAAGCCAATAGCTCTGTAGCGAGGAGACATCCCGTATACCCCAACAACAGACAGGTCCATAAATGTGACTGAAAGACCTACAGTCTAAATTTTACTCAGCTTGATCTTTCTATTGTGCTATTTCTGTTCTCAGAAATGATCTGAATGCAGCTGCAATCTCTCAGCTCTACCCTGAAGTGAAACTTTAGAGTTTTCTTGGGTGCCACACTAAATGTGCTGGGAGTACAAAGTAATTGTTGATTATTACGTAACATCTCTACTTTAAAAGCTTCAAAATGGATTTATTTTCTTCTTTTTATTTTAAAAATCAACTTGGCTTTCTATTCATGAGCAAGGGCTATCTTTCCATCTTCTGATACTCTTCAATTTCCTTATTCAGAGTACTGTAATTTTCAATGTATAGCCTCTTTAGTCCCTCTGTTAGATAGATCCTAAGAATTTCATTTTCTGGGTGCTATTGTGAAGGCTATGGTTTCCCTCATTTCTTCTCAATGAGTTTGTTGTTTGTATACAGGAATCCTATTGATTTTTGAGTGTTGACTTTGTATTCAACTCTGCTACTGAATTTGGTTATTACATCTGGAAGTCTTTTGTTGGAGCTTTTGGGTCTTCTTTGTAAAATATCCTGTGATCTGTGAAGCATGATAATTTGACTTCTTCCTTTCCTATCCTTATTCCTTTTATTTCTCTCTGTCTAATTGCTCTGGCTAGTGTTTCCAGCATTATATTGAATAGTAGTGCTCACAGTGATCATCCTTGTCTTGTTCCTGATACTAGAGTGAAAGCTTTCAGTTTTTGTCCATATAATATGATGTTGGATGTTGATTTGTCATAGATGGTTTTGATCAGAGTCAGGTAAAGACAATCTATGCCAATTTTCTCTAGGGTTTGTTTTTATCATGAACGAGTGTTGGACTTTGTCAAAAGCTTTTTCTGGTTTTGGGGGGATACTTTTTAATTGGATATATGAAGGGGGTACAATTTGATGTTTCAATACATAGATACATTATACATTGATCAAGTCAGGCTACTTATCCTATGAATCACCTCATGCATTTATCATTGCTTTATGGTGAAAGGATTAAAAAACTTTTCTTCCAGCTATCTTGAAACGCACAATAACTTATTGATAGCTCTTCACACGATCATGCAGTAGAACACCAGAACTACTTTATTCCTTCTAACTGTAACTGGAACCTGCCAACCACTCCCTCGTGCGTGCTCCCCTATCCCGGTCTCTCCTTGACTTCTACTAATCACTGTTCTACTAAGCTCCACCCTCATGTGCAAATTTATAGTTTTCTATAAGATCTGTAAGATCTTAAAATTGTTTTTAAGAATTCCCATGAGTAATGTTATACAGCTTTCATCCATTTGTGTCTGACTTAGTTCACTTAACATAATATCCTTCAGGTTGTTCATGTTATTTCAACTCAGAGCACCTCATTCTTTTTATGGCCAAGTAATATCCCATTGTACAGATGTGCGTTTTTGCCCGTTCATGCGCTGTTAGGCATCTCAGTTGATTCCAAATCTTGGCTCTTATGAATAGTGCTACAGTAAATGTGAGAGTACAGATACTCCTCTGAGGTACTCTTTCCACTTTCCTTTTCCTATAGCCACAGGAGTGAGATCGCCGAATCACACACAAGTTCTGTTATTAATATTTTTAGGAGCCTCCATACTCCTTTCCATTCACAGTCACACCAGCATTGTGTCAGGGCTCCTTTTTCTCTAGACCCTTGCCTCTTTTGTCTTCGTCATAGCAGCTTCGTTCTCACTGAGGTAAGATGATATCATACCGTGTGATTTGTATCTTCCAGGTGGACAGTGACATAGGCGGCAGGTTTTCAATGTATCTATTGGCAATTTGTACATCCTCTTCTGACAAATCTCTATGAAGTTCCTTTGCCCATTTTAAAATTGTGTTTGTTTTCCTGCTATTGAGTTAATTAAGTGCCTCATGTATCGGGACTATTAACCCCTCGCAGGAAGAGCAGTTTACAAGTATTTTCTGTCATTCTCTAGTCTTTCATTCTGCTGATTGTTTTTGTGGCTGTGCAGGATTTTAGTCTGATGAAATCCTACTTGTCTATTTTTGCTAAAGTAACAACCTTCTTGTCTCCCCACCATGGCAGCAGACGGAGTTTGCTGTACAAAGCTCCTTGGTAACATTATGCAGCTTCCGCCCTCACTCCGAAGACTCGGGGAGATTTCTTTGTTGCTGTTTAGCTCTCATGTCAGGAAAGTGAGAAAGAGTGAGAAGGAATGGGAAGCATGCAGGGAAAAGGTAAGCAGAATTCAATTCATTTTCAATATTGACTCAGATACTCTCACCCACCTCTGTTTTTATTTCCCAACTCGTTTTTCACCATAAGCGGAAGTTTCTTATTAGTTTCGGATATGCCTGCTGAGAATCCGATCCCCCCTGTCAGCATTTCCATAATTGCTCCTGCCACTGGCTACTCCCAGATGATTGCTAAAATTACATATCCTGGGATTTAACTACAGACTAGACCACAGTGTTTTTTAATCTTCTCTAAAATTCCTTTCAAATAACTAAGGAGCTAATCAGCCCTATCCCTATTTTTTCTTTGTCTTTTGTTTCGGGCCTTTGCAAAAACCTCTCCTTTTGCAGAACAGATCCATGATTAGTGGAGAACAGAAACCAAGCTTATGTGGCTCCATATCCCCATAAAAGAGACTCCATAAACTAGGCTCCTGAGTGACCTGCAGGGTCCTCTAGCCCCTCAGCATATTAGCCACACAGGAACATTAGTGGAACCCTAACACCTCATGCTATCACCTGTTGATGGTTGCTCAGGAATCATATTTACGAGTGTCCATGTCACAAGCAACCCAGAAGGAAGAACCCAGTAACTGGTGGGGAGGGATGTAAATGAACTACACCAGGAGCTAACTAGTAGTTCTGGTTCTAACTCTCTAAGCACAGTGGGGGAGAGTCTCCTCCCTTCTCAGCTGGCGTCATTCCATCTGTAAGGTACAGGACCCAGGGCATTTCCAGCTCTGTCAGCTCTGAGCCTGTGTAACCATGGGGGCAGCTCATAGCACACACACAATTCAGTGGACATGCGTTTTCCCTGTGGCACTTGGCTCTCCATCCCTCCTCCCTGCTGTTCATTGTCACCACTTTGACTGCCCCTTTGCTTTATCTTTCCACCCATGCCTCATCCTTTCTCTCTCTAAACTTTGTACTTGAGAAAAAGGGTGTGAGAGATCTACTGCTTCTTGATGTAAAGTATGCTCCTCTAGCTTCTTCAAAAAAGTCCTTCCAAGAAAGGAAATACGCAGACATTCCGTGGTAGTGTGCATTGTCTCCCGGAGGTCCCTGTCTCTTTATTATTTTGTTGTTTGTTACATTTAGGATTCTCCCACCAAGATCTACTCCCCATGAAAGCAGCCAGTTCTGTGCCTCGATCCCTGCTTCGCCTTGACGTCTAAGCCTCTTTGGATAAAATAATAACTGTGGTTGTTTGTGTCATCATATATGCTCAGTATGCTAAATTAATTGAACCAAAGCCTCAAGGAAATCTGCTTTTGAGAGAAGCATGCCTCAAAGACATCAGAATTATTTAGCAACAGCAGTAGTTCAGAAAATACTGAATGCAACCATAGTAAATTGTCCCCAATATGAGATGAGGCAGAAAATCAAAACGAAAGAAGAAATTCCTAGACAAGAGTGTCTAGTAAACCTCAAAATAGTTTGCAGCTGTGTGGCATGTGGCATGACTGGATAAACAAACGTAAGAAGCGCATTTGGGTTGGAGAATTCTTCCAGCTATAATTGTACTTTAGATCTCTTTCTCTGGTTAGATACAAGGTAAAAATTTTAGGGGCTTTATTCATAATGACCATGTCATCAAAGGTTATAGAAATTCCTTATTAATTTAGTTGCATAAATACAGGTTTTATGTATCCAAAGTTGGTATTTAAAAGAAGTAGGAGCTATGCTTCAAAAGAAATAAATGGGAGAGACTATAAATGAAATTTTAAAAAATTAAAATTTGTCACTTAAGGGCCAGTTCACTGTAATTTTGTTTTATGAAAAGTAAGGATTTCTGAATTTCAGTAATTAAATTGTGCCTCTGTCGTCAACTGATATTTTCAAACTGCATTGCTCACTCACTGATCAAAATGTCCCCCATGGCATTTATGCAAGAGAACACAAAGCTAAAAGACTGAGATTGATAAAAGCTCAATTATTTGTACTTGTTTCATACAAACCTAAAATTTTCAAGTATGCCTCACTGAAAAATTGTATTTCAATGAATTTTTGATTTCCTATATAGAAAGAATTATCCTGAAATACTTAATTGATGTGAAAAACCTGTCATAAATTATTACATGGGTCTGAGTATAATAATATTAGTGTCTCCATTTGATAGCTAAAAATTCTACTTCGGAAAATACTGTAATAGAATATTAGAAATGTGTCCTTTTTAAAAAACTATTACTTTGATGTTAACTGAATAAAATTGGTTGGTCAACATGTTTTTTGATGAATGTGAAGGGAATTTGAGGTTGAATAAATATGACCTGAACTTACACTGTATGGTACCACAGTTCTGTTAGTTTTTCACTCAGAAGATTACACAACAATAATGGTATCATTATTAGAACTAGTAAAAGTAGGGCTGGGAGAATACAAATATAACTACTTAAGATGAAGTGAGCACTGTAGTAAACGCTTTACATGCTACTTCATAGAAAATTCAAATAAAAAAACCCTCAGAAGAGAAATTACAACTGTATGGAAGAGGGAACTGAAACAACAAGTGATTAATTTGCTGAAGATAATATGAGTAGGAAGTAGGAGGACAAACTAGCAATTAAGAACAGATTTGCTCCCTCTAGCGCCTGGGCCACTCTTGGCAAATTTGTTCTACTTGATTGAGATCTGTGAACTTCTGTGTACCTTCCTAGTGGGTAAGACAGTGTAGTGCCATGTATGTCCTGAAAAGAGTGGCCCAGAGTGTCCTAGGGCAGAGAGATGTTAGTATTCCTGTGTACAGACCACTTTAGGTGGCTTGTAAATGGCCATAGGCAATTGAAAGAGGGACCCAAATAAAAACAAAGCTATTTGTTGGAGAAAGAAGTTGGAAATACTTAATGATAGAAAATACCTATATTCTCCAAAGTCAGTTCTACCTCAACAAGACCCATGCCATCACTTCCTTCTTTGCTTTCAAATAGCATTTACTGTCTGTTGTGTCTCTTTTATGTATTTTGTTATACACCATCTTGCATAGCTTTCTTAAATGTTTAAGAACATCTGCTGAGTACACTAGGATTCTTGAGGGAGAATCTGTCTTGTCTTTCTTTTTATTATCCCACTATTTTCTCAGTGCCTGACCACCTACTACAAAGGAAGTTTGAATTACTGTAGTGATAAAATACGAAGAGCAGTGATGGTTGGGAATGGCTTTGTAATGGAGATCAGAGTAGTGTTCACAAGCTAGATGGTTTTCCTTTTATGTATAATAATTGAAGAACCAAAGCTCAAACTTTTGTGAGCTAAGGTCCAGGCCTGAGAGAGAAGGCTCTCTCACAGACAACTGGAGAGGTCGTTAGGAAGGGAATATTTATAGTAGTGTAGGAGGGTTAGGACCTGCAAGGAAGGGTGAAATACCTTGGGGCAGAAACTATAAATAGCCTTTCTCACCCTAAGGGCTACACAGGCCAAAGCATGGTGTGTGACCTGTATCTAGATGTTTCCTCCAAAGACTCATGGGCTCATAGGTGGGGACTTGGGGAGTGACTGGGTCTTGGCTATGTGATGAGCATTAGTTCGCTGACTGGTTTAGCATAGTTCTGAGCATGGGCGATGGATTTATCTAAGAGGTAAAGCCCCTCCCCCAGATGTAGGTGGCAGCAACCAATAGGCTGGTAGCTGGAATGGAGTTTAAAGGAACAGAAGGAAGGCTTGCTGCCTCCTGCCTCTCCTGGCATGGGCTATCTCTCCTCTTTCCTGCTCCTCTGCCACGTCACCGTGCCTTGGAGCCAGCCAACTATGGAATGAAATCTCTATGAACCATGAGTCAAATAAATCTCTCTTTCCTTTAATTTGTGGTTATTGGGTATTTTGTCCCAACAACAAGAAAGTAACTAAGACACAAGGCAACATTACAGTCAGATGAGACCTATGTAGGAGACATGGGCTAACAAACACAGCTGACAGTAGGTAAAGTACCTACCTCTAAAACTCACCCATGGTGGTGGCAGGGCCAAAAGTAAACACATAAAAAACATAAAAACAAATTCAGCCTCCCTGGGTGCAGGGATTATAGATGTGTGCCACCATGCTCAGCTTGGGGAAAACAGTCCTAGCCTTTGCCCTTTGTTATGGTTTGTGTCTGGATGTCCCCCCAAAGCCTCATGCAGTCATGGGACAAGCTTCTAGAGTTTATGATTGATTCATGGTCCAACACTGGGATTATGGGTTTGAGCGCTACACAGGGCGGGTAGTTTGTGTACAATGTAAGGGAGGGAAAAAGACTGTTCGACTTATGCTCTGGTTGTTTTTGCTGTCTTCCACTGCCATTAACTGTTGCCCTCTGCCATGTTCCACTCTGCTTTGGAACCAGCTCCTTATGGACTGAAACCTCCACCAACTATGAGCTAAATAAACCTTTCCTTCCTTAATTCTGGGCATCAGGCATTTTCTCTCAGCAATGAGAGAACCATAACTGAGACATCCTTGAAGGCACAACAGTCTCCTACAATCATCACCAAGTAAATAGACTCACAGCACAATGTGGAGAGCGTCCTGGGAGATTTCCAGAGCACCCCTGGGAGATTTCCAGAGCACTCCTGGAAGATTTCCAGAGCATGCTGTGAGCCAGGCGAGAGCCAGCTTCTGTCCTCTCCACATGGGAGTGCCATACCCTTCACCCAGAAGGGACTCACTCACTGTTCCCAGCTCAGTGCCCTCTGCCCAGTCTCAGTCCTGCAGCAACCCAGCCCAAACCTTATTTCGCCTTGAACAATCACCTGCCGACAAGAGGCAGCTCCTCTCCAGGGTTTTCTGTGTCACTGCAGAAACCCTTCTGGCTCTGTCCCTGGGACATTTTCAGTGTAGATTCCATCCTTGTTGAAAAGGAAGAGCTGGGTGAACTTACAGAGTAATTGTTCTACCTCATGCCAGCTACTGGATTTTTAAAGTGAAGATGAAGTAAAATAAATTAAATAATAAATAAAATTGAGTCAACTGTAAAAGAAAAGAAGAAAGAAACACATCAATTCCCTCATGGCTGCCTATCAGCCTCTTTGCCCCGTGTGTAGCTGGTCTTTTTCGCTGCACAAAGCTCCCTGGAAGGAGAGGTGAGAGGGTGGATGATTCTGTCCATAGAGGCTGGGCTGCCGGGGCCAAGATATGTGGACTAGGACAAGGACCAGCTGTGGAAAGACAGGTGGGGGAAACCAGCGCAAGATGCCTGCCTATTTTGTTTGGAGATTATTATTTGTAAAAAGTACTGTCATAGTTTACTGGTTTTTGCCGAATAATATATGGATGATCACCAGATACAGAATAGTGCATTACCTATCACTACATAATCATTTATGCATTTATATAATTTTCCCATGTTATTTTATATTTTTCTTAAAATCATCTCATATTGATCCACTGATTTTATATTTAAGTTGCTATATTTAAGCCGTTTATCTACAAATAGTAAAAAATAGGGCTTACTCAATTTAAGATGTGATTATTAACGTTAGCCTGTTCCTCCTATGGAGGTCTATAATTCAGCCACATGTGGTGTGTTCTTCTTCAGGACTTTTTTTTAATGCTTCATTTTCCCAAACCATAATGTTATACTAATTAAATCATTTGTAATGTTTAGGAAAATACATCAAACATTTTCAAGAGGAGCCCAGTTTGTGAGAAACACAGATACGTGTAGTATACCCCTCGCTTACAGGCTCACAGAGATTAACGCTCTGGCCCCAGAAACTAGCAGGAAACCACAGTAGTAGAGAGAGGCTGAAGACACCCCCGCACTTACAAGTACAAAAAGAAACTCTTGACAGGTTCCAGAGGTCCCAGGCTCTTTGCTTGCTTTTTATTTTTCATTGCCTTTTATTCACAGGCTGAGCCAAGTTTAAACATTGATACCTTATTGCAGTGTGCATGTAACTATGCTGTACTCTCTCAAATCTACATTTCCCATGTTAATCAGCATGTCAGAAGAAGTCAACTATTTCTAGCCTTATGGACTACCATGTCACTACATTTACATATATATATATATATATATATATATATATTCTTTTTTTTTCATTTTATGGAAAATAGTAAAACAAAAATTCATAACAAAAATCATAGGAATATAACAATAGTTAATGCATTACATGCTGTTATCTTTAAAGTAGTTGCTTAGGGTACAAGATATAGCATAAAAATTTCTCCAACCAGTATTAGCATGAATCTTCCTTTTTAATGAACAAAGAGACACTAACGGTATAACTGACTTGCATTTTTTCCCTTTTCCCTACTGTCCTTTCCCTTTTCACCCATCCTGGTTCCTTTTTCCTTTTGAAAAATTTCTTCTCATTTTGCAATACCTACTGTACATTTTAGAATGTATTTACTCTTTCAGTTTCCCATACCAAGGAGACAATATGATGTCTACACATGTGAGTTTGATTTATTTCACTTATGAGTATGGTCTTGAGTTGCATCCATTTACCATGAAAGTCTCAAGTTTATCTTTCTTTATGGCTGAATAGTATATTGTATAAAAATACCACATCTCTTTTATCCATTCCTCAGTTGATGGGCAGTTGGGTTGTTTCCATGATTTCGCTGTTACAAACTGTGCTGATATAAACATAGGTGCACATATATCACTGTGGTATGATATTTTAAATTCTTCAGGGAAGATACCCAGAAGGGAAATAGCTGGGTGGAATAGAACCTCTAATCCTAGTGTTTTGAGGAATCTCCACACTGATTTCCACAGTGGTTGTACCAGTCTGCACTGCTAACAACAGTGGAGAAGGGTTTAAATTTGTCTTTCATTGTACTAGCAGATTTTTATGGTTTATTTCTAGATGTTCCCCCAAAGGCTAAGGCACATAGATGAGGCTTTGAGGAGGAGATTGAGTCATGAGGGTGAGATACTCTTCCATGGGTGAGCAACAGCTAATCACCATGACTAATCTACTGATGAGTTTCTAGCTAAAAGTGATGTCAGGAGGTGAAGCCTAGTTGGAGCAGGTAAGTCAGTGGGAAGTGGCCTGAACGGTGTGTCTCCCTCCTTCCTCCTTTGATCTTCCCCTCCTACTTCCTGCCACCCTGCCATGCCCTCTCTCTCCTCCTCCATGCCTCTCTGCCATGCTGGTCTGCTTTGGAGCCAGCCAACTACGGACTGCAACTCCTACACCTGTGAGCCAGAATAACACTCTTCTTTATGTTGTGGGTGTCAGGTATGTTGCCCAGCAATGAGAAAGCAACTAAGATACCCATATAAAGCCACGGTTTGGGTTGGAGAAGATTGAGGAAGGAAGAAATACAGAACGAAAACAAATTCAATGGCTCCATCTTGACCAGTTGAAACGAAGAAGGCTGTTCCGCCTCATAGTTGGTAATTTAGTTTAGGGTTGGCAGGAGAGGCCTGGACTGCAGATATACATAAGGGAGCTGTTTTATAATGGTCAGAAAGCCAGGAGCCTGATGAGATCCCCAGGGGGAAAGCAGAGTGAGCAAACAGCTCTTCACAGTAAGAAGACATTTGCACAGACAAGAAGCTTTCTAGATACTGCAATGTATTTATAAACTACAATAGTTAAAACAGTATGATACTAAGGTGCAATGGAGATTGACAATGAAAAGCTCAGAAAGAGACACAAGTCTATTTGGGCCTGAATAAGTGATAACTGTCTCATTTCCAGACAATACTGCCAGTGTAGATCATTTAACAGAGCACAAGGGACATGCCATCCCTTCTCCATTTTCTTTCAGTGTTGTTATTTTTAAAATGTGCCGATAGTTTGACTATTTTAACAAATAACGTTGTATCTTAATTACTTTTCTCATTTCTGAGACAAAATACCTGACACCCAAAGTGAAAGGAAGAAAGGTTTATTTAGCTCAAAGTTTGTGGAGGTTTCAGTCCATAATTAGCTGGCTCCAAGGCAGGTGGCACGTGGCAGAGGAGCAGCAATTCATGGCAGTGGAAGACAGCAAAAGCAATAAGCCAGAAAGAGCCAAGGCCCTTTCTGTCCCTTATATTGTATGCGCCCCAGGGTGGGTGTAGCACTCACACCCGTAATCCCAGCATTGCACCATGAACCAGTCACATGCTCTAGATTCAGCTGTCTCTGTAAGCCCACCCCCTCGGCCACATAATGCTTTTGCAGGGGGGGCCTCCAGACACAAACCATGTGAGTTGAAAAGCTAAAAACTTGGGGAAATGCTAGGTCTTACCTTTAATTTATAGGGAATTTATTTTGACATATTTTATAAATAAACTATCATACAAATGACAGAAGTTTTAGAATTCTAGGATGAGGAAGGTATTTATCAACATAGAATACATATAATACAGAAATGGTATCAATTTTATAAAGAGTAAGTAATATAATAAAACAGTAAGAAAAAAGACACAGAGGAAAAACATTTCAAACAAAACTGAAAAAGTGTAGAGGACCATCTGGATGAATCTCCTTGAAAGAACAGCAGTTATCTCCATTTTGGCCAAACCTGGCACTGTTTCCCACGTATTGATGTGCACAGAGCTGGCTGGAATTTTTCCTCATCCCTTCAACTGGCATTAAGCAATGCAAATCGGTCCAGCCAAGGTGCTGATGTGTATCTGTGAAGCAAGTTGACAGGGCAGTGCTTCTCCACTTTTCTAGCTCTCAAAACACATGTGTGAGCTGGGGTGAGGTGAAGAGCTAGTGCTCCATGTGTCAGTTGGGATCAATCAAGGTAAGAAGCTATGACTTTCCAGGGCAAAGATGACACCCCAGTACTGAAGCACAACCCCAAACTTTAGATACCACCTCAATTGTGTCATGCAGATTACCCCTTGTGCAGATCTTCCTCTCTGCATATTGCGGAGGTGAGTTCAAGCTTCACCTAACATTTTCCCAAGTTTTTAGCTTTTCAACTCACATGGTTTGTGTTTGGAGGTCCCCCCTGCAAAAGCATTATGTGGCTCCCCACAGCTATAAATATTACTTAATGTCTTTGTTCTCACATGGGTTGCACTGGAAGAGGTAGACTGGAATTCACTTGCTAGAATTCCAGTAACTTTGCCATGGAATAACAAATATAAATTTCCTGGACCTTGATGAGGGCCAGGTAGGGCTCTCTATAAAAATGCATAATGTTCTTAATATGTGAGGATGTTTTATGAATGACCAATAAATATTCACAGAAACACAGAAGACTTTCAAAAAATTATGAAAAAAAGTAAATGGTAAACAGTATATAAAGCAGTGTTTGGTTGTTTAATTATAAAACAATTGAAAAACACTTTTTCTTAGATTAGATATGCAAAGGTATACCTTATATTTTACACTACTGGTGGAAAGTGCTGGGTGATACACATCAGAAGATCTGTGCTGGCTTAGGTGGGTGGTGTTTTCCAAACAAGGCAGCAGTAACATAGTCCATGTCATATATATTTTTTACCATGTGACATCAGCTCTCCTCCGTCAAGAGAGGGATTTATGCTCCCTCCTCTTGAACCTGAGTGGCCTTTGTCATTGCTCCCACTAATAAAATGTGGCAGAGATGACACTGCATGACTTGGAAGGCTAGGCCATAATGTGCAGTAAAGTTTTATTCCTCCCTTTCCCTTTCCCTTCTCTGCCCCCTTTCTTCCTCCCTTCTGTCCCTCCTCTCCCCAAACCTCTCTTTTCTTTCTCCCTCCTCCCCCCATCACACTTTTGCAGACTATTCACTCTCTTGTGCAGAAGCCAGGCTCGGAGCTGACAGGACCCACCAACCACGACGCATACGAAAGGGTAATCAAGCCTACCAATGAGTTCAGTCCATTGACTTCTAGTCTTTAATTGCTGTTCAAATACCAGAGCAGAGGAAAGCTACCCCTGTGGTGTCTGAATTTCTCACCCCTAAAAAGTACAGGAGATAGAAAAAGAAGATGATTATTGTTATTTCAAGCCACTGAGATTTTGCATGACTTTTTATGGAGCAATGAATAACTAATGCAACGATTTTCAATACCATACATTGAAAGCCTAAATAAAGGGTTATTTATTTATTAATTTATCATGAGGAAGCAATCAAGCAAATGCAGAATATTTATGTATAGAAAAGCCTGCTTTAACCTCCAGTTATAAGCAAGATAACATCAAATATTGGGAACTGCTTGAATTTGATAGATCCATACAATGGACTGTTATTTAATTATTAAAAATATACAGTCAATCTGTAGTTGGCATAGAGAGTGTTTTGATTCATATAAATGGATAAAATGTCAAATTTTAAACTTTTACATGCAGAATCTCATTCTTTTGGGCAATCTTTTTTATTTAGACACAGGAAAAACCTTGAAAAATATTAAATAAAACCTTGAAAAAACCTTGAAAAAAATTTTAAGATGGAAAGCATTCATAATCAAGTAAGATAAGCTATTTCTATCTTGAGTTATAAAAACAGAAACAAAAGCACGTGCAGTCTTTCATGTAAGTATCACACATGCTGTGAGATTACACATGGGCACTTTTGTTTTAGAGAAGTGAGGTACTTGTGTCAAAGTTTGAAAAATGGCAAAATGGTGCTTGTGTTTGTTCATTCTTATTACATCATTTTTCCTGGTGCTGGTAAAACTAGCAAGTGCTCCTCTTACTCTTAAAGAAAGGATACAGTGATTGCAATAGTAACTTTTTAAATGAAAATATGTCTAGATACTACCCTGAAAATGAATGTGTCATATTATTATATATTGCAAAAGCCCAGGGTCATATGTTTACATATGGGAAAAAAATCTCAGAAACTCTAAAACGCTTGCCCAATATCATTGAAATATCATTTGGGAACAAAACTTGATATCTCAGCTCCAAAATTTATGATCTTTGTGCTGGACAAGGAAGCATCAAAAAGCATTGAAAATTTCTATTGTATTATAGTAAATGCTAGGTACAGACTATGTAGTCATTTACATTGCTTTTTCAATAATTCTACTTACTTTCAGTAAACTGAAATAGTATTAAGAAAAGGCATATTACATTCCTTATTAATACAGGAGCAGTCCAAAGGATAATTTCGAATTCAGCAAGTTTCTATTCAGTAGTCACTCACATGGCCCTTGTCCTTCAAATTTCAGTGCCTAGACATATGGCCAGGTGTCTTTTTTCCCCACAGAAATGTTGATTCTGACCATAAGAGCTGTAGTAGTTAAACTACACTGGCTGGCAATTTTATGTCATCAGCTCAGAAATAATTAAAATTTTTGACAATTATAATTTTAAATTATAATGTTTGATTTTTCATTATGTTGTTTCAGGAAGCAGCATAAAAATAAGTCATTAGGACATTTTATAACCTGGTGATGTCTTGCAAAATATTTTCTAACTTTACCAAAGGCTGCAGAGAAGGGTGTTTTGGACTAGAAAAAGGCTGAAGGAATTAGCAGGTATATCTCACAATTCTATAAAGAGGCGGAAACTAAGGCTCAGAGAATACCATTGCCCAAAGATCAAGTACTAAAAAGAAGGCAAGCCAGAGTTAGACATCGGATTTCCTAAATGCTTGTCTACTTTTTTGTCTGCTACATTCCGTTGCAGGATAATGCCACAATTTCCCAGGCAGGCCAAAGAAAGTGATCGCTTTCAGTCCTCCAGGACAGGGGTCCACTGTCTAGAGAATGCTCAGAACAGTCATTTCTGGATTCTATTTAATTAGCAAGACAGTTCTAACTGTGGACTGAGGATAGGCCCCATGCTACATAGACTGCATCCAGAGCCATTGTTTAAATAATTGAGTGGTTATGGCAATCTTTCTAAATCATTACAAATTATTAGGCGGCATGTGGTACATTTGAGACCAGGAAGGCTCAGGTGTAATGAATGAGTGTCCTTTGAGAGCCATTTCTTCATAATAGACAAGTAATTCGTTAGGGAAATACAAGAAGCTTCAACTGTAGTAATTAAGTATATTGAAAAATGTTATATACATATAATCTTTTGCTTCCTCTATGAATTAAAACTGAAAGCAAAGATCAGTTTCCCCATAAGCCATCAAAAGGGTGTAAAATACTTGTTCATGGACTGATATATATTTGCATAAAAATAGCAATTATTTTACATGAAGAATTTCTAATTTTTATTTTAAAGTGTTAGTTTAATTTAGATTTTAATGCTTGCATGAAACACAAAAAAAGAGCAAATTGGAAAAAGTCAAAGTAAGACAGAAGTAGGATATTATTGTGGTATTTTAGAGAAATAAGATAGAAAATAAAAATTTTAAGATCCAGGCAATGTATGGGACAGAAGGATTTTAAAATGAACAGAAGATCAAGAATAATTCTGCAGTCATTCTACCCAAAGTAATAAACCAAAGGCTAGAACTTCTTGAATTTGAATCTACCTCACTCTGGAGTTACTCAGAAACTTCGGTCAGGGCTTTAATAAATCTGATGACATCCCCTCTTTCTTTACTTTTTCTTAGAACACACATGCATTTATCATCTTTCAGATTTTAGATGTAACTTTTGAATCTTTTCCTCTCTGCTACATATTGATCAATTGTATGATACTGTTTTCTGGTTAGCCACTACAGGGGTACATGAGTATATGCAAAATTTAAGCTGCAATTTTTATTACCATTTCAGCCTTTTTCTTTCTTAGTGAGGAAATTTCATTCAAAAGCATTTTTGGTAACATTTATTGGGTCAGAAATCATTGGATGACACAGTAAAATTTAATTGGATCCGCTTTTGGGTAACAATTTAGGCCTCTTCTTTTAAAAGGATGAATAAATGGTTTGCACGTCCATGTTTAAAAAAAACAAATTTCTAACATCTGTGAGTCATAATTTGACATTAAATTAAGGCACGTGAATGTCAAGATTTTTGCATGGATCCCATTAATCAAATTTGCTATTTCTTCAATCAAACTGAAATCCTTTATCTCAATTCATAAATAATATCTACTGAAGCTCAGTGGCGCAGTGCCTGCCTGGCAAGTGTGAGGTCCTGAGTTTGATTTCCAGTACCCCCCCCCACCAAAAATTAATGAAGACCCTGCCTGTGGGTGAAAACAGGACACTGGATTCACATTACTTTGAAGTAGCATATTCCAGGGAGGTTCTCAGCTTATCACCCATATTTAGTGCACCATGCCTGGACAAATAAATTGTTTTGAAATGCACAACTCAAGTTTTTTTTTATTTTAAAAAAATAAAAGTACAAAAACATATTGACAAACAGACACCAATTAGCATAAAAAATAGTACAATCACAACTAATCTATAGACAAGGTGATATGATCCCAACAGTGGTCATTGCTTTATCCATTGATATCTTCGAAGTGTAAATCCATAAACCCATATACAGACATGCAAATTTAGTCAGACAATCAATTCTCTCAACAATAGAAAAAACAAAAACCAAAAATCCAAAGACAAAAAACAAAACAGGCAAACATCAACAACAGCAACAACAACAACAATAACAAAAAAAACACCAATAGTTGCTGCTTTACATATTGATATCTTCGAAGTGTGTGTTCAGGACAACACATACAGACCTACAAGATTGATCAAATAACCCGTCATCGATTATTGCTTAGCATTAAGTGATATAGCACAACTCAAGTTTTGTCTTTAAGTATACAGTTGTTTTTCTGAAAGATGTTTTGGAGGTGAGAAAAACTATGACATAGTTCTTGGAAAAATTTGTGAAAACTGGGCAACTTAGCTTAGTACTTAACATAAAATGAACACGTAACATGGAATAACATAACTCTCAAGCAAATATAAAAAAACATGAAAAAGGTATATGTTTCGCTTTGTGCAGTGTTATTGATTACTAATTTAACCCCTTCACTTGTTACTCACATTCTATGCTACAGATATATTCATATTTTCTTCTTTTCTCCAAATATAGAATGACAATAAAGAGAAATTATTTTTAAAGAACCAAGTAAACATTTTGAAGTTGAAAAGCACAATAACTGAAGTGAAACATTGCTAAAGCTCAACCAGCAGCACATTTGAGTTGGTGAAAGAATTTAAAGTTTTAGGAGATAAGTGGTCGGAATGTCCCCATTAAAAAGGATGGAATGAAAGTTAACATTACCTCACTGACCTGTGAAACACCAAATCTACCAAAATATGCCTAAATATGTCCGACCAGATAGGAGAAAGGGACAGAAAGAATATATAAAGAAAAAAATAACAGAAATCTATCAAATCTAATTAAAAACATTAATGTGTACATCCAAGGAGCTCATAATTCTAGTAGGAGAAACTCAAAAAGATATACACCTCAACATATCAACATCTAATTTCAAAAGACAAAGAGAAGGAAGCATCTTCAGAAGAGCAAGAAAGATGAGACTCATGCAAGGAATTCTCTAAACAGTGATGGCGAACTTTTTAGAGAATTAGTACCCAAACTGTAATCCAAAACTTACTTATGTATTGCAAAGTAGCAACACTGCAGTTAAACACAAATACTGAGGTTTTAGTTTAGAAAAAAATGACTCATACATGAACAAATTTTATCTTAAAACCACACTAATAATATAATATAATATTATATTATAATATTATAACTTTTTATTGAAAAAACTTATAATAAAATATAACTTTTTATTGAAAGGTAAAGGTTTGCATTTGGTATGCTTTTGCACAATTAATTTCACTTTTGCTGTTGTGTGCATGCTGATAATTTGTCAAATCCTGGCTGCAGCAACATAACTCATGTTGTCAGAGAGGGCTTCTGTGCCTGCTGTGGCACCCGTGCCATAAGGTCACCATCCATGCTCTATAAGATTAACAGCCAATTTCCTTTGGATGCCATATAGGCCAGAAGATAGAAAGGCGGTATATTCAAACTAGAAAAAGAAGATGACCTTCAAGATTTCTATAGTCAGGAAAACTTCTCTTCCACATAAGACATCATCTCATACTTTCCTTTGGTTCTATACACATAATTTAATTTAGGTCATATCTTTATTGTAAATTTATATTTAAGTGGCACATAGCATAAAACATACATTTATGACAAGCTATGTGATATTTTGATACATATGTAACACTGGATAAAGTCTTGATAAGATTAGACATATTTAGCTCCTCAATTTAAAACAACTTATTTAAAGTCTTTGTCTAGTTGTGCCAATATTTGGGCTTTTTAAGGGGAATTTTCTATTGTTTAAATGTTTTGTAATTTTTTATTGAAAGTTGCCATGTTAAATAGTGTAATGTAGGAAATGTAAATCTTCTCTTTCCCCAGTGTTTGCTGCTTTTACTATTTATTGTTTGTTTAGTGAATTTTCATACTTAATTCTGTATTTTGTTTCTTGTGTAATCAGTGAAATTTCTGCTCGGTTAGGTTAGTGATCAGTTAATAACTGCTCAAAGATTTCCCTCAATGGCTTGAACCAATGTGTCTCTTAGTCTTTGCCAAGAAAACTGTGCATATTGAAAACTGCCTTTGTCACTGCCATGGGCAGTTGAGAATACTGAGCCCACATTCTTGCCTGTGCAGAGCCTCAAGACCAAGCAGAGGTAAGAAGTTAGGGACTTTGGAGAGCTTTCCTGAAGATGTGTAAGCCTGGCTAATGTTTGAGTTTATCATCCCTCTATGGAAATTTCATCTTCCAAATTTACTTTTTAAGCTTTTGAATGAACTTATTCTTTGCCCCAACTGTTAGCCATGACTCAAGGAGTCGTGATGTTAACAAATCTCTCAAATTGTGTTTTCAAAAGCCCAGAGAAATGGCTTTTCTCTTCTAAGCACGGTGGCACATGCTTGTCATCCCAGCACTTTGTGGGGCTGAAGCAGGAAGTTCAAAAATTCAAGCCCAGTCTGGTCAGCTGTGTGAGACCCTGTCTTAAAACAAAAAATAAAAATGAGCAGGAGGTATAGCTTAGTGTGAAGGCCCTGGGTTCAATCCTCCAAGTAACATCGAAAGGACAGGGAAAAGGGCCTTTCTCATTGGTAGAGATATGAATCAGGAAGTCAGGTCATGTAAAGAAAGCTTACGGGAAGGAAAGATGTTTCAGAGAACCACCTGACTAGTTCCCTACGAGTGGGATTTTGAAGGCACTCAGACACGCTCTGCCCCAGCACTGGCCGTCACACTGCATTTTTCATTGCCATTCTAGGATATTAATTTTGAAGACTTTGAGTGAGGACTGAAAAAGCAAGTTAAACTGAATAAACAATCCCCAGAGTGCTGAAAGCCTTTGCTTAATTTCCAGTTTGGAAAAAGTTAATTCTGTGTTTTGCCAGTTTTGTCATTGCTGTCATGGCGAAGAGAATTTTCAGAGATCCTGATTCTGCTATTCTTGCTAAGGTCACCAGACGAATTCCTCCAAAGGGGAAGAAAGACACAAGGAAAAAATAAAGAGGATTGAGAAAAGCGAAAATGGAAGGAAAACAAGAGCCTCCAAGGAGTTGGCAGCTGGGTGAATGTTCCTCTCTACAGAAGCTCTAACTGCGTCTCCATTCCAGGGCGACAGGTAGAATTTCAGACCCTGAAGAGTCTTGTTTACTTTAACTTTGCAACTTCATTGCTCGCTGTTTCTTCAGATGTGGCTCCTCTGCAGTTAGGCCACAGCTGGTGCATGTGGCTACCTCCCTACACCCCCTTCCCTTCACACAGCTTCCTGCTTCAGCACCGAGCTGGCTGGGGACTGCAGCACTGGTGCCATCACCCCTGGGAGTGAGGGGGAAACGTGGCCTGAGGAATTATCCTGACGGGGACAGAGCAGAGCCCTGTTTTTTTGCCCACATTTGAGGTGCTGATTTCCTGCTCAAAGATGCTTTTACCGCCTTATGAGGATGATGGGGTAAAGGATTATTCCCAGTTTGTTTCTTCTACGTAGAGATCAGAGTGGCCCAGAGAACTGCAGGGAAGTGTAGACCTGAGAAAAAGGTTAAACGCGGTTTAGACTCTCTGTATCATTGTTGAATCTGAGCTTTGTACCTACCACGTGCAAATCAAAACACGTTCCTATTAATTTACTGATCTGTACAGCAATAATAGGCAGTTGGTAACTTTACAAAACAAAGCATAGTAACCCTTATCATTCTGAGTAATTTTTTTAAACTCAAATTCCCTCACTTAAAAAGAAATTATCCCTTTTCTAATAAAGGAGGAATGCCAAAATCTGAATATTTCAATGTCTGTATTACAGTTTCAGTACTCAAGCTACTATTCCCATTGCAGTGAATTTATTCAGGAACTCTTGGACTCTCTTAGACTGACCCTTAATCTTCATCACGGTGACCATATTTTATGAAGTGGCCCTTGTAGAGGGATTTTTAACCTGCTTTTAAAGGTGAAAAAATATTCACTCAGTTGATAATAGGAAGTTTCTCTCATTTCACTGTGGAAATAAGACATTTATATATATACAATTGGAGTCTATGACATTTATTCATTATTAAGATAATGTTTTCTTCAAAAATAATGGTTAAAAAAACAGTCAACATAAATGGAAATAAATTTCTACTTTCAAACTTTACCCAAGAATTCACCTTGAAGAAAGTATGAAAATTTGAATATTTCATTACCAGGGGTAACATCATAATAATAATAAGTCAACAATTTCTAAACATGCTTCAGTGTATCTAAAGAAATGCATGTGCTGTGACATAGTATTAAATTTTACTTTCCACGTTTAACACAAAATATTCATAAATGCACTTTTCCTTCTCCCTTGAAAAATAGAAAATTGTTGGAGGCAATATGTTAATTTAATTGCATTTTATCTTGTGTCTGATTAATCTTGCATACACAAAGAAGGGAACATTTGGGATTACTTTTTATTTTAAATTGATAATAACTCTAAAGGAATCACTGGTATTATTTGAATATGAATTTTAATCTCTTGATTGAAAAAGACATTAAAACAGCTCTTCAGCAAATTAATAATTTAGGAAACCAAATATCACATTGGTTCAGAGCATTGTGTATGCTTGTAAAATACTCTTGACAAATGAATATTTTTGGGTGTCTGTGAAGTCTTAATACTTTTTCCTCAATTGTTACCAGTACTTTAAACTGTGTGTGTGTGTGTGTGTGTGTGTGTGTGTGTGCATGTCTGGTACTGGGTGTTATGGCTTGGTCTAGATGCCCCCCGAAAGCTTCATGCAGTAACAGAGGGAGCTTTTCAGTGGTGGGCTGATCTAGAATGTGTAGTGCAGGGATCTAGGGTATATGATTACTAAATCAGTCCACTGACTGGTTTGGCATAGATCTGGTGAGGATTATGGGCATAAGTGCCACACATACCCTAGGGCAGGTGCCCTGCATAAAATGTAAGGGACAGAAAAAGGGCTAACATGCTCTTACCTTCCTGGTTGACATGGTCTATTTCTTCTCTGCGATGCCCCTTGGCTGCGTCACTATGTCTTGGAGCCAGTCGACTATGGATTGAAACCTCTACAAACTGAGCCAAATAAACCTTTCGTCCTTTAACTTTGGACATCAAGTATTTTGTCTGAGCAATGAGAGAACAGTAACTCAGGCACCGGGGATTGAACTCAGGGCCTGCATTCATACTGAACTACGTCCCCATTTCCTTTTTGTTTTTAAATCTAGGGCTCTAAATTGCTAAATTGCCCAGACTGGGCTCCAATTTGCCCAGCCTCAGCCTCCTCGTGCCAGGATGACAAGCATGTGCTACCATATCTATCTTTTAAGCCACTTTTGAATGCACATTTTGGCCACTTTTCATGAATTTGTGGCAATTGTACAAAATGTGTCCTGAACTAAACTAAACAGTGTCTCTCCTGAAAAAAAAAATAAAGGTTTCAATAGCTGTAAAGTAAACTGGAGTGTGACTTAACCAATTAAAATAAATGATTAGAATTTTTAAAACAAATTATTTTGAACAGGAAAGCATTATTTTTGCACATAATAGCTCTCATTCTGTGTGCTCCATACTCAAAGTGAGCTGAAAGAAAAGCGTCCCCTCAGAGAGCGTGCCAGCCCAAATACCAGGACGTGGTTTGACCATGTGACACCCCCAGAGGCAGTGCGGAGCCCAGTGCACCGCTGCATGTGCAGCTCACCAGAAAGCCAGATGTTGCCACTACAGGGTTCCAAAGCTTGGCATCTGGGGTCTTGGCCAGCCCAGGAGATAGCCTTGGGTCCTGTGTCTATTGCTAAAATAGGAAGTGAAAGAAGTTGCACAGCAGAGGGTCTAAATGATCCCGAAGAGAAAAACAGGCAAGAAATTCAAAGTAATACCAGCTTTTGGTAAGTTGCTGGTTGTCTATATGGATTAAATGTACAGATAATGTCAAAATGGTTACAAAGCTAGGAATAATAATTTCTCACTGATCTTAAGCATGTCTTATGTTTACTTTCAGTCGGTGGAGTTATTTCCCAGTACCAGAGAGGGCACAGCCCAGGTTTCAGGCACATGTGGCAGTGGAAGGGAGGGACTGCTGTCTTTGCGGATTTCGCAGTGTCAGAGTGTTTTGGGTTCTTCATCCCATTTCTATGCAATTAAGACTTGAAATATGGAAGTAGTAAGAGTACTGTTGCAGTATAAAAGCAATATGATTTATGGACTGGAGTTTGTAAAAGTATTATAGTTTTTGGAGTTATGAGGCATAGTAGATTGATAGCAGATCCTGAAAGGTAACACAGTAGTGACAAGAATTTTGAAAAATCATACTTTTAAACTCAACAATCCTACTTCTTAGGAACCTGTCCAAAGAAATGAATCAGGGCCGGCGATATAGCTCAGCAGCACAGCACCTACCTGGCAAGTGCAAAGTCCTGAGTTTGATTCCCAGTACCCCCCCAAAAAAACAAAAAAAAAACAAAAAAACAAAGGAATGAATCAATTATCAATCAAGTTTTTTTTCTTAAGAGGTCATTGTAAAAGTAAAGAGTCAAATACTGAGATAAATTCCTAGTAATAGAGGATATTACATACACTATCCCCTAGCATTAAAGTAATTTAAAATTATTTAATGGCACAGAAAATACTTATGGAGACTAAACTTTCTAGAAAATAAGACCCCAATTAAAAAAATCAGATAATGATACCAGGCTAGGAAAAAAAAGAAAATACCAATTGTTATGTCTGGCTGATGGGTTAGTGTGAATGGTACTTTTTCCATATTTATTAGCACATTAAATATATTTTATAAGCATCATATAAAATATTATGCAAATAGGAATTAAAACTAGGCACTTTATTATGGACTCAGTAGAATGTAACCGATTAGAAAAACCTGAAAACAATTGCAGCTCCTTCAAAGATGAAACACGGAACCCTCAAGCTGTTCTTCCTAACGGCACCAAAATGATAGGGTTTCTGCTCCAGTTTTGCTAAGACTCTAGTGACAAATTCGAAGGAGAATCCAGATTATTATTGCTGCAGTAGCAAATAATGTATGCAAAATCAGTTTGTAAACTAAAATATCATCTCTGGAATATTCTTAGTGGTGCTGCACTAAGAAAGAATTTCAAGATGGGCCACAATTTTCAGGACAAGCGGGGTTTTTTTTGGCATAGCATTGGCTTAGTTCACCTTTCCTACATATTCGCTTTCATTTAGATCACACAGGATGGTCTTGCAAAAATCCTTTTGTGTTCTTTTCTCCTATAATAAACACTGAAAATTAGTTCATTCTTATTGAGCTTTGTTTTATACTTACAGATTTTCAGTATTTGCCATTTTTATTTGCAATGTATTTCTCTTTATGGACTCAAGAATATTTATCATTGAATCAATATAGTAGATTCCATATATATATTTCCAAACATACCTGAAACTTATTTGATATCAATATGTATATGTGTTCACATGAGTTTCATGTTAAGTTACACACATAAAGCTCATCTGTGTGTCATGCCCTTTTGCAGCTGGCTTAGTCTTACCTGTGGTTTAATTTTCACTAAGCAGATTTTCAAAAATTTCAAACAAATGTATTATAATCTAAGTTAGGTGCTCACTTAGCAACGTCTCTGAGAGGGGAGATTAAGTCTCAACAGGAACATCAAGAGAGAGATGTTCGATCTAGTTCTTTCTCCCTCCGAAGAGCACGGCATGAGCCCAGCTGCGCCCCAGGTCTTTGGCCCAGCCCTCGGCAGAGGCAGTGAATTCAGCCATAACTGCTGCAGAGTCTGATCATTCTCCTGATGAAATTACACTGATCTAATTTGCACGCTGTGAAGACATTTGGCACTGGCTGGATCTGAGCCTTGACGTCTTCATTGGAATTAAAAGTACACTAAGAACTGACATTATGTTTCACGTACTTTTCTGCCAGGCTGTAGCATTTCGTCCTCTTTAAAGGCATTATTTCAAGAACATTTAATTTGGCTTTGATATGCCTGCCATTTTGCCGGGTGGAACACACTGAGCCAGAAAAGCTCAGCTGTAATAAAGTTTGGCACCAACAGCCCACCATATACCTGCACCATCCTGTGCAATTTAATTGGCATTCAGTGGGTTGATAAATGGATTGGCTTAATGAGACAATATACTTGACATATGCAGGACTCTCCTGAGGAATAGGGTTCATTTTTGCGCTTCTCACATCAACATGTTACAGATACCAACACAGTCACCTCCAGCGGTTGTGCTGTCAGAAATGGATGCCTTCCACTGACTGACCAACAACGCCATCTTCCAGCATCTCACTCCTGTGCCTTCAGCATCACCGTTTAACATCTCATTGTCTTTTTCGTTTTCCCAGAGGCCAGGAATAAGATCGCCTCCACACTTCATTTACCTACATCTGTATTTTCCTAGCAGATCAAATGGCTTCGCAGTCCAAATAGATTAGTTTTATCACTGTAAAGTGATGACAGGCCACAAAATACAAGGAATAACGAAGTCTAGTTATAACCACCGACATATGCAATCGTATAAAGGAGCAAGGGGGGGGCATGCTGTCTTCACAATTGTTGGTTTCAAGTAGGAACTAATTACAACAACAAAGAGACACCATTTTTCACTCCTCAGATTAGCAAAGATGAGAAAGAACCATGAGGCTGTGTGCTGGCAGGGGTAGAGGGAACAAGTGCCTCATGCTCTGCTGGTGGGATTCTAAATTAATACTTTCTGGAAGGCAATTGGCAATATGTATCAAAAGCCTTTAAAATGGCCATAGCCTTTCACTAAGCGCTTTCACTTCTGAAAATAAATCCAAGGAAATTATGAGGGGCCAAAGGTGGGTATATTCAGTGATGATTATCACACTGATTTGTCATAAGAAAAAATTAAAACAATCTAGATGTCTTTATAAAAGGAAACTACCTACCAAAATAAAATATGGAATATTATACCTATATTTTAGAGTAGTATATATCCATTAAAAGGATATGGTAGAAATATTTGTCAGGAAAAAATGTTGGGTTGATGCCTTTAATACTAGTGAATTATTATAAGACACTGGGATTATTAGTTATAGCTTAGGAAAAATGTTTACATGGAAAACTATCCTCTTGCTAAACAAATATCAAAATAATAATAGAAATGCCACTATAGGTGGGATTGTTGTTTCTTCTTCTTTTTCATTTTATCTCTAGTTTTAATTTAATGTACTATTTAAAGAATTGAATTAAAGTGGTATTCAAAATTTCCTACAGACTTTTCTGACCAAAATATAATTTTGAAAATTTTTTTCTTGGTTGTATGTCAAAATATGCCTCTATAATTCAGTTCATCTAGGGTTCTAAATCATTTAAGTAGACAGTGATAGCTAATCCATTTAGACACAAGTGAAGTTTCATTCAGCCTCCAGCTTCCTAGGATTTGTCAGTTCACTAGCAATAGTTTACTTGTAAAAAGACTGTAGATGGTTAGAACACCACTGGCATTTGAACGGTTTCTGGGGTTTTCAGCCCGTGTTCACAATCTCTAGTCAGTGGGAACAGTTTGGCTTTTCCTTTCCTTTCCTTTCCTTTCCTTTCCTTTCCTTTCCTTTCCTTTCCTTTCCTTTCCTTTTCTAGAAATGTTAAAAATTTCTGGAGAAAGAAAAAATCTTATGAGGATTTGGATATGAAAAGTTATTTATTTAGATTTCTCAAGCCTCCTGGGAACCACTCTGTGCCTGGCGATAGCCATACAGGGGTACCTCACTTCAAACCTGGTCATGCAAATAGTAAAGATAATTAGGGTGGAAGGAAAGTGCTTCCAAAGGGAGCTCAGGTTCAGACAGCCAAAGTGCTCTGTAAGGTAAGGACCAGCTGGAGGCCCAGGCAGGACGCAGAGCCTGTGTCAGATGCATCAGAGGCAGCTGTGCTGCTGGCGGCCTCACTGTACAATGCGCCTGGCCATGGCCTGCCTCTGGCCCCCTTCCTGTCCCTGAGGTGGGGCTGGTACCCAGAAGCCTCTGCTCCTTCTTGCCACTGGGTGCCAGTTTGATGCTCTGTATTCTGCTCCGAAGGAGGCTTCAACCCGCAAATCAGCCCAAGGAAATGAAAAAATGAAACGGTGTGTGACAGTTTCTAATTACTGCATAAAAACAACATATGGAAACTTCACTGTCCGTTTCATCCTCCAGCACGTACCATCAAGTCAGACTTCTTTTACTCCATCACTCTCTCGAGGATTGGAGCTGCTTTGCTTAAATAAAAAGACTTTATTTTTTAAAATAGTTGAGTGGAATAATAGGACTTTAAAGTGTTCTAAATGTCTTGAGCACGGGGAGGTTTTCATAACCTTGTTCTGTTTCATTTGCTCTTTCTCAACGAACTCTAGTGAAGTGTATTCCCTGGGGCTGAACATAACCTGGATGGAAACTGTCCATTCTTCAAAAGTTTAAATTAACCATCCCTAAATACCTCCTATAAGTGCTTGAAGAAGTCCCTAATCACCTATTAGAGGAGGCAGGTGGGTTGGTTCAGTACAGTAGCCTGCTCACATGTTTTAAAAGCATAGAGGTAGAAAACAAGAGGTAGAAAGGAAAAATCAAGCGGACATTACTTCTTGCCCTAAAAGATAATGGTAAGGTGAATGAAAAGAGAAAAACAAATGAGTTCAAGCACTGTGTTGAGTTAGAAAAAGCTGAACTGATGCTTTGTCTCATCTTTACCTCTGTGTTCTTTACTTCCTTCGCTTTCTGCTTTCAAATAGGATTTAGGCACTCAGACTTCTAAGAGACCATTCCTCTATCCTGCCTTCTCTGACTCTACAGAATGACCACAATACTATTTGTGTCTACGTAGGACAAGACACTGACTACAAAAATCTGTTTATATTTAAATACCAACCTTGGAGTAAAGTGAAAAGTGGAGGCAGGACCACAGAAATGAAGCATACATCATCAACCCATTTGCTGAAAGCAAATCCTTCCAGTTTCTCCTCTCCTCCCCACTGGCCCCAGAAACACAGTCAGTTAATGGATCAGAAAAAAGCTGGTTACCAGATGTCCTGGCTTATTAACACGAACATCGCGTTCTGTAATGGCATCCAGTAAGCAAGCTGTGTGGAACTGAGAGATGGCAGAGGGAAAGTTCTCCCAGATGAGCTTCAAAAGCTGGGTGTGCCTTCATCAGGTGCAAGAAAGGCTGAGGTTAAGTTCCTGGAGGCCAGCTGTGGGGCATTCTATCTGGTCTAAGCTTGCAGGGGTCACAGAACCCCTCTTCAAGGTGCCCCCACCTCTCAGTCTTTCCTCCTCCCTCTAACCTGGGCAGAACCATCCACATGGGCTCTTGTACATGGACAAGAAAGACAATGATAATAAAATTAGGAGCAATGCAAAGGAAAAGCCAATTCTGTTTGATTGTTTTTCACCACGGCTAATTTTCAAGCCACCCATTGTTCAGCTCTGCAGTCTAATTTTATGTTAATATCCTGAAAGTTGTCAAATCTTGGCAAAACCTATGCATAAATTACACAGAAAGTAGCTCACAGGAGGGGGAAAGTAATGACTGTCATGGTTAGCCAAACCCATTAATAGTCTCACAAGCAATAACCCAGGAGCTCTGGTCAACTGCTGCAGACATCTGTGAAACTTTTGCAACTAATATCATTTTTCCATTTTTTTGTTGCTGGAAGAGGTATCAGCTGTAAAATAGCATGCAACTGGCTGATCATTATCAGCTCTGCCAGTAAAGGTTTGGTTATCATCTCATCTGGTTGACCACTGCCCTGATTTTCACAAAGAGCCACTGCTTCTGAAGCAGTGCTATGCTGTATGTGGTGATTGTTAGTCTTCCACAATATGTGGTAGCTCAAACAATAAAAAACAAGCTGGTTTGGTCTCTAATTCATCTCTTTCTTTCCCTCCTCTCAGACTGGGAAGAAATAAAGTGGAGAGACTTAAAATCTCTCTTTAAAACTGTACTCTAGGCAGTCTTCACAGGCAAATGCTCTCACTGCCCCTTTTTCTAACTTTTCCATTTCAGTCCAGTGCTACTTTTCCCAACTGTGGCTAACAGTTTCAGGAAAACACAAATTGATCTAATTAGTCAATGCCTATTGCCCTACTGGTGATTAAAACATTTTGGGTTCACTCATATATAGGTCAATGTATAATATATATGCATACATAACCTATTGTCCATTTTCCTGGAAAATATTTGTGGTGGAATTATCTGAGTTTCCAGCTACACCTACAAAGGCTATTCAGTACTTGCTTCCAGTTTGAGAGTTTAGGCCTTTAGCACAGCACCTGGCACTAAATGGATGCTTAAAAGTATTTAATGAGTGGATGGATGGGTGGATGTTAGCAGAGAGTATTCTTATTTTGGCCTTGTTACTGTATCTCCATATGTTAATTCTACGTAGAACTTTCTGCTGCAAAATTCTTACTGTGTGTAGAATTTTCTTGGGGAACACTGATAGAAGCTTTGGTGAAATGTTTGGTCAGTAGCTAGAAGCAGAGTAGCAGTTGGAGGATGTGGCAGGAGTTTAAACTAGAGAGATAAACTGGGGTATGATAAGATCAGGGCTTGGAGCCGTAGAAAAAGTTGAAGTCTTTAAATTGAGAAGTAACTACTGATATTGCCTGGGGCGGCTAGTTGTGGGGTGTGGAGCAGGGTGGAAAGAAGAATCATGATAAGAAATCCAATGAAAGTTATTTCAATGGCCTCAGAGAGAAATGACAAGAAAGAGCAAGAAGTAATCAGATCTTAAAGATATCCCTAAAGCAGAGGTGTCCAGGTTTAGAGATCGATGCCCACTGGGGTAGATAGGATGCAGAGGATAGGTTCCAGCTTTGTGTAGAGGAAGACTTTGACCAAGGAAGACAGAGGGCTTGTGAAAGACTAGGAGTGAAAGAACTACAAGGACTCAGGGAATAGCGACAGGTCCATTTTCCAATTATCAATCTTTGGAAAATAACGAGTATCAAACCGCCACCAGCAATCACTGATGAAGACAGCAACTTAAACCACAGCAAGACATCATCGAACAGGCACTGATCAAGGACAAATACAATTGGACCAACTTTCTTTTAGGAAATAGTCCTAAGGAAAAATAGCTAGAATATACAAATGATAAATTTGTTGTGTGAACTTCAATAAAAGAGGTCTTTATAGCCTTGGAGGAAGCTCTGTATAGCCTCTGAGTTCTGGGATTTCTGATGTAACTGCTAAATGAAATGCTTTGACCTCTGTCTTTTTCCTTCTCTAAATATTACAGTAACATGTATCTAAATAGTTGTAGTTTTCAGTGTGGTAACCCCTGTGGCTCAGAGTCCAGCCTTGTGAGGACAAAGCAAATTCCAGACAAATCAAGAAAGAAGGAAGTACCGGTGCGGTTACACACATACATGCCAGTTGTCTGGAAGACAAGTTTGCTGTCATCTTGGGACACATCATTTTTAGAGACAATGACCCATTTGGCAGCCCCGCACATGTTCCCATCCCTGACAGCTTTCCAACATTCCGAGGCTCACTTTATTTAGGTTTGGGATTTTCATGAGTGTAAATCTTTGCCAAAGCAAGTGCAGGATTTTAATTCCATCTATATTACTCATTCCATTCACACTATTATTTTTTTTTCCTCCTTGTATCTTCTGTTACTGACCCTTGTTTCCCTGCCTCGGAGACCTGGCCTGGGCACCTCCTATCAAATGGCAGCAGGGTGGAATGTCTAATTATTTCACTGTTGAGCTTGAACAGCTGTCCTAGATGGCCTATTTAACAGTGCTGGTGCAAAGGCTTTTGAAAACAGCCTTTGTTACATGAAGGAGGTGGTTTTCCTCATTAGAAAATGTTTCAATTTACAGCAGTCAACATCTGAGTTGGATTTATGTAAAATATCAAGATCCATTTTTCTGATTCAATTGAATGCTTATCGATTAGAGGGAGTTCTTAAAAAGCTAAAGAGGTATGTGGCCCAGAACCTAGAAGATATTCTACCTGTCTTCAGGCACTGACTCTCAATTGCATTTTAAGACTTCAGTGTAGAGCGGTATTTTCTAGGACATATGAATTCTCTAAGCTAAAAACAGGCTGCTGCAGAATTTCTAGTGTACACACCTTGGTTTGAGTTGGTTCTGGCGAGCTAACAGTTTTTCCTTTGAAAGGGGAGTTGGGAATAAGTCTCAGCAGAAAAAAGAGGGGTCACAGCAGAGGGGAGGGATTGCCTAAGAGCAACTCTTTGTCACAGAGGCGAGGACAGGCAGCAGAGCCTCTGCAAGCCAAGGGACCCTGTCTTCAGTGAAGGCCTTTGACTTCTGAACTCCCGGTCTCTCTTCCAGCCCCTCATTCTTGGGGCTTTCTTCAATGCCAATTGTTCTTCGGTCACGTTTGTCAGTTAACCTGATTTCAGTCCTAGGGCGATGGTTTTTCCCTTCCCCACTTTTGGGTCTTTAAATGCAAAGAGTCATAATTAATTTATCTTCAAGTAAGCAGCTGAATAAATTGTTTTATTGTTAATTTCACTCAGACTCACCATTTCAGTTTTAAGTGGATTGATATGAAATTTTGCAACATTATTGTAACATGAAGCAACGGAAAATATGTATATTATTCTTCATTTATAGATCCCTTCCAAGACAGACCTCATTTATTCATTCACAATCCTCAGATAATTGTTCAATTGACATCATTAAATAACAAATTTAAACAAAACGTATCAATACTCCCTCAAAAGTTAGTTTGCAGATATTTACGTGTGCCACGTAAATTTATAAAAATACAGCTTCCCACAATAATTACATGAAATAAATGTGATTCCATTTATCCTTTAAAAAAATCTAAGATGAATTATCTGTTTTCAGATTATATGTTTGAGTCAAAATGAAAAACATTTTGTTTATATATATTTAACTAAGAAGAATTAAGTTCAATTTTCAACATCCAAAAGTATTTAGAAAAAAGCATTACAAGTGGTAGTTTAAACTACATCAGTTAAAATGTATGTTTAAGCTTTTGGATACCTTCAATGAATTATTTCATCTTCAATGAAGATGAAATAATTATATGAGTAAATGTGTTCGTTTGAAATACTGGTACATTTAAAATAAAAATATATATACAATGTACTGTATGGGGATGAATATCACATTTTCATGGTAAGCGAGCTACTTTCTGATTCTTCAAGGGTCAGCAGGGCCAAATGCTTGGAGCAATATAGAGAAAAAGACACCATTACAGAACGGCCGAGGGTACAAAGGAGTCATTGATTTATAAAGCGTACAGTCTTCTGGTGCTCCACTTCATAGTATGAACGTCCTCGGTGACCCCTTTCTTCCTGGGTTGGTTAAACCCGTACAAGTGCTTGGCATGCAGTGGAAGCGTGAAGCCCACATCTGGCTCCAAGATAAATACTTAGAAATTCAAAGTTACACATCTGTGCTCAGATTAACCTCCTTGCTCTCCCACCAGATGTGAAGACAAGCCAGGGACCACTGATGCCTTTGAGTGAGTGTTCTTTTCCTTACTCAAATGCATTTTTACTTAAGGTGCAAGTGAAAGCAACCTAAGGATTATACTTTTCTTCCTAGCTGCCGTGACCAAAGGACTAAGTGGTGACCTGTGAGAAGAAATAATCTTTTGATCAGCCTGTGAGAGTCAGCAGACTCAGCTGGTATATGTAACATTTCGTTCTTTCTTCCTGACGTTTGGGCTGCACAGACAATGACATCTGGAATGACGAGGTAAGCTTGAGAATGAAATCAGAGCTAGAAGGGGGAAAAAGATTGTGTGGGTTCCTGAAAACTGAGCGGCCCTCACACCGTCCTAGACTCATTCCACATTTCTCAGATAAGTGAGGAAAAGAAACTTCTGTCTTTTCAATGTCACAATTTCTATAGGCTTTATATTGCATAATCCAAAGTATTTCAGAGAAGGAATTTTACTTCTGCTTTTCTATTACCAGAAAGAGTGATATGACCTCTCTGCACCTCACCTTGTGAACTATGTGAATGGTGGAAGCTGGTCAGCCCAAGCCACATGTGATGGGACGTAAGGGTCACAACGACACTGTTACTATTTAATAAAAGCTTTGCCAGTCACCCTTCAGGTTTCTTTTTATAGATTTTTTCACGTAAATTCTTTTTCTTCCCTTTTGTGCCAGGAGTTGAGCTCAGGACCTTGAGCTCACCAGATGGGCACTTGTGCTGCTGAGCTGTCTCCCCAGCCTGATCCTTTTATAGATTTTTAAACATGATGCTACTGTCTGCAGTCCACACCAGTGTACGTGTGTGTCCTATCGTCCTTGTTACATGAATACGGAAACTGAGGCAGCTGGGGGGCCCTTCACGGGGCAGAGCTGGGAACTGATTCCTAAAGTGAAGATGCGACCCTAGTCGTCAGGTCACAGAGCTGGCCGTCTCCGAAGGCCTGTCTCTCATTAGAACAGTGTCTGCTCACTTTCCTCCTTGCCATCAGTTTTACATCAGAAGGAAGCTCCACAGACTAGAATGTATACCTGTATGTACCAATTCCTAGTCCTATCTCAGCAGATGTAACCACAGAGGCCTAGGGGACTAGTACTTCAAAGACTTGCTCCCTAACCCAACAAGACCCACATTCCTGGGGGTTCCGCCGTACCCTGGGTGCCATATCTCCACGGAAAACCAGCCAGTAGCCAAGCAACAGTCTCACCAGTTTCCAGCGAGGGTCTTGTGTAAGGTCACAGGGCACACCTCAGTAATGAAGCCATGCGGGAAGGCTGTGCAGAGATGGCTCTTTGGGTCTATTTTGTCCCCCAGTCATAGGAGGCCACATTCCTATTACATTAGTATTGTCGTGGAAAATGATAGTTCCTTCTCCATTCTGCCTTTGGCTGTTGTGGCTGTTGTTGCTACTGCACGAAACACCATCAAATAGAGAAGAGCAGACCATTTAAATGGGATGACTCCTATGTCCCAAACAGAATATTGTAGTTTATGAGCTGTGATGAAAGTGTACAGTGGATGTTTAAATTTTAAAAAACGTTACAGTGAAAGACGTGTTAATTCGCCCGTCTCCCTTACTTCAAACTGTCTATCCCATTGTTCTTGCCGCTTTTTGAAGCATGTCTTAAAATCCTGTTCTGTGAGCATCTTCCGAAGTGTGAGCAAAAGTACCGTGAATGCTGCTGCTATGTTCTGTCCAGTGAAAAGACAGGTCCATAAAAATCATTAGCGTGTGTCCTCACTGTGCTTATTCGCTGGGTCTGGCACCATGTGACTTCCGGCTGTTTCCCCAAGTCAAAACGAACATAAAAGGTGAATCTTTTGCATCAATTCAGGACACTGAAGTAGTCATCACAGTGCAGTTAAAGACACTGATGAAAGAGGACTTCTGGAACTGCTCCAGAAAGCAGCAAAAAGACTGACATATGTGAGAGGGAATATTTTAAGGAACATGAATAGCCATCGATGTTTAAACATGTTAATATTTTAAAAAATGAAACATTTACCATGTTTTTCAATCACCCCTCATATGTTTTGGGGAAAAAAAACAATGAGCTCCAAATGCTTATCTTTCACTGTTACTTTTGGCTCACTGGGGGCGGGCTAGGGACTGAGTATATACTACGTTCACCTCAGAACCCAGGCTGACGAAGAGAACATCTTCTGAGACAGGGCTTCTCTATTGTAGTCAAAAATGAATCACTGTGAACTACTGGGTACATGCAGCTTCTGTCTACCTTTCTGTAGGCTGAGGGAGACAGATAGACAAACTCCAACAGAAGGGAAAATGTGCTTCCACATGGGGCCAACGCAAAGAAAAACCAAATATTGTGGCTCAAATGTAGTAATGGCCTGGGGCTATAGCTCAGTGGCACCGGGCCTTCTGGCAAGTGTGAGGTCGTGAGTTTGATTCCTGGTACAAATATCAAAACAAAACAAAACAAAAACACAACACCCCCCCCAATGTAGTAATCTACTTTTCCAAAAAGGTAAAATATGTAGATTACTCCAGTCATACCAAGCTATTCATAGTTTCTCCAGATGACCATGGTTCTCTCACTTCTGAGCCCCTTCCTGCTACTTTCTCTTTCTGGAAGCTCTGGTACCCCATTCTTCACCAGCCCAGTGCTTCAGTAACTTCCCTGTCTCACACTGAATCGGACATCTGGGAAGCCTTGCCTAGCTCCCTAGCTCTGTGGTATTCCTGGGCATTTCCACAGTTGAAAGCTTTGACTTACCTACAACTCTACAAATACCTGTTTTTTTTCCCTTCCTTAGTTCATGCAAGGCAAAGAGCATATTTAGTTCATCTAACACAAAACCTGGCAACAGAAAGCAGCCAGCCAATACTGTTAAATGACCATTAGTGTCATGTCACACAATCTATTATTGTTGTGTTTTAAGAAAACCTGGCATGGAGAATTTAAGACTGCCAAAACTTCTTCTCTAGTCAAGGGAGCATGCCATCTTGGATATGTGGCCTGTTCAGCCCTCTGTTACCCACAATGCCACATGATGTCTGTCAGCAGGGAGGTGACAGATTCCCAAGCAAGCATGGAGAAAGGGCAGGAACCACTGATAGGAATTTGGAGATGTGAATGACCACTTTAGGGTGGCTGATAATTGCTTCAGATAGGAAAAACAGTGTTCTTAATTTAAAATAAAGTATAGTTACTATTCTTCTGCTTCTTTTCCTCATTATTGCTAGCTCTTCACCATCAGTATAAAAGTGTATTTTGCTAAATGATGCAGTGCACATGAAAACATTAATTTATTTCAATTAAGATACAGCAGCATCACTTAAAAATATGTGATGTGTGTACATACACATGTACACATGTTAGTCCTGGCAAATATTATGAGCAATGCATCCTTGTGTATAATTAACACATTTTGAAGATCACTCAGCCAAGGAGAGATCAAAGGAAATATGAATGATATCAGGATAATTATGGGCAGAGTACTTCTTAACAGATAGCTAGAACAAAAAGTGTCTGATAAAATAGAAGAGTAAGCCCTCAGCAATGTTTTGATGCCTTCTTCAAAACCTAATCTGCATTTCTATATCCTAGCTCCACAACACAATTATCCAAAAGGTTTTTGAAAAATATGAAGGACTAAACTCTACTCTGGCCCATGGGAATGGAACGGTTCTAAAACACTCCCCAGATGTGTATAATGTTCAGCTAAAGGTGAGAATTGCTAATGGAAATAATCAGCCATTATATGTTTGTTGACTTTTAAAAATTACCTTGTATCTAATAACAACCAGAGCTAAACCTCGTTTGGCCTTGTGTGTAGATAAAACCAAACCAGAAAAAACATTTATGTTTCATGAAGCTCTAAGATACCTTTCTTTTCAAAGGTCTGCTGACAGCAGATTGGGTTAGCTCCAAGAGCCTAACCATTTCTGGCAGGTGGACTACAAAATGGAGAAGGGTCATGATGGCGGAAGTTCTTTAGAATAGATCATGGCTGCTCTCCTTGCTGGAGGAAAGGAGAGCCGCTGCCTCATCCTTGTGAGCACAGAGCAGCACTGACAGGACAGGCTGCTGAGTATATGGGAAATGCAGTGTAAGGATCTGGGAAGCGTGAATCCTGGAAAAAAAAGAATTTCATGCTTGGACTACAGCTTGAGAAGCATGATTAAACATGCATGTTGTATAGTGTTTTCTTCCACTTTCAACATACGCAGTCTTTGTATAAAATATGTACAAAGTTTGCCTTCAATACTTTTCATTGCCCAGCCAAATTTTTTTTCCTCTTTAAGTAATTCTACAACACCTCATCACAATGCCTTGTGTCCAAATTATTTCACAAATATCCAGTTACTTGAAAGTTTTCATGCTATAATCTACCTTATGTAAAGTCATAAAGTTCCTACCAGTGTTACATAGAAACAAACATAATTGCTACTTTAATCATGATAGCCAATGCAATTTTTAGACTTTTTTTTGTTCTTTTCACAAATTTAAATCTGGTGCATGTTAGAGACAGCTAGAAGCCATTTTAAGCCAGCTAGTTGCACTAAGCCAATATGATGGCCCAGATATTCAAGGAGATCTTGTGACTGATACTGGGATATATTTATTTTCAACGTAAGGGTCATTACTGTAGGACTCCTTACCCCTCCCTACCTTCAATATGACACAGTAAATAGGTTTGTTTACCTATAGGTTTGGAGACAAGGTAGGGCTAGACTGGGAAGAGAGAATAAAGACAGAGGGACAAGACCGATGGATTCTCAGTATGTCTCCAAGCTTTTAAATGGCTTTCAACCTCTGCTTAAGACACTGGGGAACAGACATCAAAGTCATCCTTAAAGACTGCCATTGATATTACAACAATATTACATATACTTTTTTGTTTATACTTCATTATTTCAAAGTAACATTTTTCTTAGATTGTTTCCATATATAATTCTAAAGTTCTGCTTATTTATACCGATTAGGAAGCTTATTTCTTAGAGAGTTAAAATGAATATTTTGTTATTCTATATTGCTGCAGTGTTGCCCAACAATGATGGCAAAATGTGAACTTCTGAGGGAGCCCAGGGAACTCAGGGCTGACGAGTGAGCCAGTTTGGAGCAGTTAGTCCAAAAGAAAACGAAATTGTACTATTTCATTTTGCAACACTCTGGACAAGGTTCAAAGTCAGAGGAGAAAGGGTTCAATTGGCTGGACTGGGGCAAACCCTGATGGAATCTAGTGCAAAGATTAGCAGGGAAAGTACCTGAGTCATGCCTCCAGTAGAATGGTAGAGGATGAAAAAAGACACAATTCCCCACGGCAACAGAGGCACTGAGAAGACTGGAGAATGGATGCTGGTAGCTAAGAACCAATCTGGACTACTTTCATACTTTTGACTTCTGTGACACCTAACAAGACCTGCTGCCTATGAGTCAGAACTTACTGCTAAAGAAAAAGAGAAAAAATAATATTAAAATAAAATTGCAGGTAAAAAAGTTGATATCTTTACGCTAAAAAGCATATAAAATAAAATCAAAATGAAGACAAACTAGCCCTGGGATTGTAGGAGGGCTATTAAATTTTAATTTCATGAACATTTCCTTGTGTTTCTTTCCCCTGCTCTTCCTACTGTGTAACTGGAAGAACTTGGTGATGGGTGCATGTAACTGTGCTGCCAGGTTGCTGGGCTGGGTGGGCTACTCTGTTTTGCAGTTGTTTATTTTCAAAACATAAGGATACAAGTTTTTTGTTGTCTGTTTGTTCTTGTCTTTTTGAGACGGAGTCTCACTATGCCATTCAGGCTGGTCTCGAACTCACTTTGTAGCCCAGGCTGGCCTTGAACTTGTAGCGATCCTCTTGCCTCAGCCTCCTGAGTTCTGGGATTATAGGCAAGGATACAGTGCTAAAGGCTTAAATCAGGTGAAGGGTAGATAAGACTTGGCTTGGAAGAGACCTCTAGCTGCAGAAAGTAGGTACAGAGAAGCATGGAGTGTTCCTTGTGAAGAGGATCAGAGAGGCTCTAAGCACAGCAAAGTACAAATAGGGAAGGCATACGACAGAATCATACAATTTGATGGTCATCACATCCGTGCTGATTCGGGATGCTCTGGCTCAGAAATTCCTCACTTCATCCTATACTCAAGACATACGCTGCTGAGTAAACTGCAGGGAAATGTAGCCATTGCTCTGTCTCATCTAAGCCACCTACTGTGGCTATTCTCAATGTCTCTCTCCAGTTTCAGCTGGGTCTCTAAGGCCTGTGACAGTTTTGCTCCAAGAGTATGTGTCCCTCAACTCACATCCTCCTCTCTAAGTCACAGCGAGCTTCTTGACCATTTCTCCAACACACCCCCATCCACCCCTTCCTATCCCAGACTGCCTGCATCCCATTGCTTATCACCCAAGCACTCTCACTTCTAGTACATGGGAAGTGCCTTCCCATCCTTGAGGCTATCTCGTCCCTTTCTTTGACAACATCCTGAGTTAATTATTCCAGCACTCTTGGACACTTTGCATATTTTCTATCATGACTTTCATTATAACTTAGTGTTTATGTATCTGTGTCCCTCAAGAGACTTCATGCCACCTGAGGGGAGAAGAAATAGATCTCACTTTCTTGTTTTCTTAATTATATGATGATGTCTGTTATTTTTAGTCTGTTTGCATACAGGTTTCCATCCCTTGTGTGGAGTTAGTACATGGACATAATACATCTTAGTTCCTGTTTTGCAATCCTCTTCCCGCCCTTGCTTCCCTCTCCTCCATCTTTTATTTCCTTTCATTTGAGAATGATCACACTCCCTTTCTTTTTTTTTTTTTTTTTTTGTCTTTTTGAGACAGGGTCTCTCTACGCAGTTCAGGCAGGTCTTGAATTCACTTTGTAGCCCAGGCTGGTCTTGAACTTGCAATGATCCTCCTCCTCAGCCTCCCTACTGGGATTACAGGTGTGTGCGCACCATGCCCGGCCTCACCTTCTTTCTATTTGTCTCATTTGGGCAGTTATGGCCCAGTGTAGATGTTCAGTCATTGACTGAATAAATAAAAGTTTTGCAGCCTCCTCTTGCAAAAGGAGAGGGCTTTGGACTCAACGTTATATTTCCCTTTCTAATAAAAGGCTTTCATTTGGGGGGATCATGTGCATAATATTTGGTTTACCTTCCCTTGCAATAGTAAATTGATGTTTAGAGTTTTGTTTATTTCAACTTCCTTTAGCCTAATTTGTTTATTGATCTTTATAAATGTAAATTAAAGTCTTATGCTCTTTAGGGAAGTTGAGATTAATAAAAACCCTTGTGCTGTAAAAGGCATATCCATATTTATTATTTGTATTATATATAATTCTATTTATTTTAACAACAATTTTTGCACAGTTTTGAATCTCATTGACTAGATATCCATTTTCAACCCCAGCGCATCATATAGTATTCACAAGAGTGTTTTGTTTAAAAATGCGCAAAGGTATCTTATTAAATAATGTCACAAACATGAAGTTCATTATTATGCAAATGCCATCCTTGGACCAGATTTGTTAATTGCAACTCATTTGCATAATTAATGAACTCCCAAATGAATTATGCCTTTGCAGATTTGTGCAGCATTGTTTTAAAATAAATTATAAAATGCATGTCAAAAGAAGAGTGCTTTCTGCATTCCCATAGCATTGTTTGAAAATTAATTACCAAATGCTTGTCAAATTAAAATGAGTTTGTAGTTTTTACAATGTTATTTTAAAATTAATCACAAAATAAAATGTCACTGCATTAAAGTAAACAACTTGTTATTTTCTCTTAAAAGAATCACAGAAAATAGCACTTTAACTTCAATTACATTGTTTTATATAGTGATTCTACTGTTTTATTCATTTCATCTCTACTGTGTGACATAACAAAGTTGGTAGTTAGCATGTTAATGTTTTGGTAAATTGAGATTTAATTTAATTTTATTATGTGGTTTATTTTATACGGTTGATGACTAATGCATTGCATATGAACCTGGTATGAGTTTGTTCATAATGAACTGGAGTTTAGAAAAGTATTCAAGGTCACTTAAATATGTTGTATAAACTGCATTTTTAAGGTTTATTTTTTTGGAATTTTTACTGCTGCCAGTTAAAGTGATTAAAAGAGGCAAGCTTGGATTTTTTTTTTTTTTTCTATTCTGACTGGTATAGAACTATGGTTCCTTTCTTTGCTACAGAAAAGGCTTTTGGCCCTAAGACTACTCTCTTCACCCTATGGACAATCTCTGCTCTGCCTATGAGCTAAGTTGTTCTCCAGAGTTGGAGTTCACTTTCTCCCCCAGTTTCGGGGTTCAGAGAGACCTCACCCACTAGGAAATTGGGGAGGAAACACCACTATACCCCCAAAACAATTTAACCATAGTGACTTTGCAAACTAGAGATCTCATAAAGAATTGTCAGGAGGTAAGGATGCCTACCAAATACCTTTTTAAAACAATGAGACGTAACAGTCAGAATCCCACTAGCAGTATAAGAATTACTTTCTTCTTTTTCTTTTAACAGAAAACAATAGTGTCCACTTTGTGCTCACATTTCCCTCTCCTTATTCTTGAAACAAAACCAACTGTGACATTCCATTTTGTTTGTTCTTGACCCTGGAAAGTAAACCGATGGGAGGAAGTCTTTGTTTAATATGACTGAAACTACACAAATAGGTACCAACTAGTAATTCTTAAATAAGATAATAAACCATCTTGCTACTGTTTTTATCCTGGGAGTTTCTGCCTTTCTAAACCAGTGTAGGATATTCTGTGTTGCCCTCTGTGTAAACTAATAAGCGTACGGTAGCAGGTCTTTTGGAAGAGATAGCGTCTCCCACACTGATAACTGCAGTGTAAGTAGTAATCCACGTGTTTCATTCAGATACACGGGTCTGACCTTATGGCATTTCTTATTTCAAACTGGCATAGATATTACTCAAAGACGTACAGCACATTTTCTTTTTACAAACAAATAAAAAATAGCTACTACTCTCTAAGCTTTGATGCAACTGTGTAAATATTCTGTACTTTAAGTACCGTAGGATGCTCCAACTTGGGCTGCTTTCTGACTGTACATCATTATGCTCAGAAGCACAGAACAATAAAGTCTCCAACATGGTCAAACTATCTCATGACTAAAATCTTTAGTGGAGCAACAACCACATGCTGAAAGCATAGGTTAATTTGTATAAATAGAAGAATCTTTTATTCTAGGTACAATTTATTTTGAGAGGGTTCCCAATGAATTAAAAGAGAAAACTTCTGAGAGACTTTGATCTACAGTTTATGTTCTTTAGTGAACTATGTGCTGTAAAGCAGCTGCTAACCTATTCTTTGGAAAAAATTCATTTAGATGAGAGAGTGAAGAAAGCTACAGTTTTTGTTGATTGAACATAAACCTTCCGTGATGTTTTGTTAAGCTTCCTAGTCTCCTCTTAGCTGATCTCCAAGGACACTGCCATGTTAAATTCTGCTCGTTTCTGTATTTCATTACGCAGACCCCAGATTGGTAGGACACTTGTCCTATGAAATAAATCAGCATCACTTTTCTCTATTAAAACCATGGCTTTCTTTTTCCTCACAAAATGATTCTATTATCTTCTTCTATTTTTATTTTAAAAGAGGCAATTGACAAATAAAACTTGTGTATATTTAATGTGTACCAGACAGTTTGATATACACACACATATATATATACACACACATATATATACATATATAATGTAATGATAACACAATGTAGTTCATTAATACATCGATCACCACCCATAGTTACCATTTGTGTGCACACGTGGGACATATATTTAGGAGTTAGGACACTTAAAATATGCTCTGTCACTAAATTTCAAAAAGCTAATATATTAGTAAAAACTAGCTAGCATAGAAGAAAAGGCAGTATGTGCCCATACATGTGTGCATACATTTAAACAAGGACATACTATTCAGCCATAAAGAGAGACAGAAACCATGATAACATGGGTAAATCTGAAGGGCACTATGCAAAAGGAACCAGACACAGAAAGACAAAGACCATGTCCTGGCACTTATGCATGGAATCTAAAAAGCCCAGCTAGCCAGGTGAGGTGCCACATGCTGCCATCCCAGGACTTGGGGAAGCTGAGGCAGGAAGATTCCAAGCCCAGTGTGGGCAATTTGGTCACTTAAGAAGACCAAGAGAAAGAAAAAAAGAAAGAGCCTGGGGGAGAAAGAGGGAAAGAAGAAAAGAGCAAAGCAAAATAAAGCAAAAGGCTGGCAATGTGCAAAGGCCGTAGGTTCAATTCCCAATATTAGAAATAAAAGGGTCTGAGAGATGGAAATGTTCAAAGTGTATGCAAACTTTCAGTTATAAAATGAGGAAGTTCTGGAGATCTAATCTCAGGGCTTTTTAAAATGAGTTACAATGTCAGTTGATATAGAATGTGATTATGTCCTGGACTGAAAAGAGGGAGTGGAATTTTCTTTTAAATTGTCTTGGAAGCATTTTCAAGTCCTTCAAAAAGGGATCTTACTTTTTTCTGGAGTGTAAGTAGATTTGCTGTCCAGATTTCTTGTTGTTTAAAAGACTAGATCTACCTGTCACTTATTTCAAAGCATTTACCAAAGAGAGCTAAGCTCAGCTGTACTTTGTAAAACAAATGCATCCTTCAAGCTACAATATCTAAAAATCTCATGTGATTTCTGTTCTGTTTATCAAAAATCTTTCTTGTCTCATTTCTGGGGTAATTTCTAGGTACTCTATTCCCAAAGCATAAACCGACTATATATTTCAAGTGACAAGGTGGAACAGTTTCCCTTTCACCTAACACCAGTGATTGATAACATTTCTGTACTATCAATGAGCCTAAGTATATTTTTTCAGAAATATTTTTGGGAAATAAAGTATTTTATTTCAATAATAGAACATATTTGCCCCTACTAGGTCTTTATAAAAGATTGTACTTGCTTAGTAACTAAAATTCAGTTTCTGATGAAAGGAAATTTCTACAAATTGCTAAGTTTTACAGACAAAATAATAAAAATTGCATGTTTTACTGTTTTCCATTGAATATTTAAGTTATAGAGATTCATAGAAAGAATAGCAGGTATTCTGTGGCCTTGGCATTATCCCAGAATTTCATTTTCTTAATTTTCCAATTTGTAGAAGCCCCTATTCTCCTTTCTGAACATTCATGTGTGACTTGTGACACAGACTTACTGAATATTCATGCCTATACTTGGAGATGTCTCTTCCTTAGAGTTCAAGTTGAAACACATTGTTGATGCAAGTCCACTGCAACATGATATGGCATTCTTTTGCAGTTATTTTTAAATTTGATTTAAAATATTAATTCATTTGAGTTTGTGTATGAAATTATCAACAGAACTAGAAAGTTCAGTGAGAGGTAGAATGTAGAAGTGAGGTGAGGAAAGAAAGATCCTTAGTGCAGCTTGGAGAAAAGTGGATGAAAGGTGCCCAAAATGTGTTCCTGGGCGCTCCAGCCTCACTGAATCTGGCCTGGAACCCATGGAAGTCAGCTGACCCCTCTGGCCTTCTGAGTCCATATAAAAGGATACCACAAAGCTGATGTACATTTGGTGACTGTCTTGTGTAAAAGCTGAGCACCCTTCTTCACAGGTTAGTGTGGAAACAAAATTTAGCCTGATTTCTTTAAAGAAAAACTCAGCTCAGCTTCTTCACTAATCAAACTCTTCAATGATCCTAAGTGTTTTATACGTAAGAGATTCCCAAATAATTCTAAGTGGGAGATTTCTTACAGATCATATCACTAATTTAACTTTCACCAAGTTATGTTACTTGTTTGTTGTTTTCACTTCTCTTCATGCTTTCTCCTTTCACAAAATAAAATAAATGTAAAATTATATATATTATTGACTTTGAGCTGAATTTTCTTGATAAAGAAAGTATAATTGCCATTCTACAAGCAATTAATAGGTAAAATATATGTCTGTTGGTTCTTCTGAATAAACGCTGTTCTTCTAAATAAGTGTTAGGTGTTTCGTACACTTTCTCAATTGGAATACCTCTACTTGGTAATTACTAGTATATCCATTTTTAAGAGAAAAAGTCTGGTCTTAAGGAATTTGGGTAAATTCATCAGTTAGTCAGGCAAGTAATACTGTAGTTTTGTTATCTGCATTATTTGTGTTTCACTATGCTGTGTTACTTAGATAAAATAGTCACAGTGAGCTGCTTTAAACACTACTATGTTGGTGACTGCTTCCCAGAGCCCTTCTTAACTTTACCATTTCAAAATATTTAAAGAGTATATGTTATTAAAATATTATTGAAAGAAGTATATATTATTAAAATGAAATACCTAAATATAATAGAAATCAAAATCCTCCTATTAATACATTATAACCTGAGATGGGATTCTGATAGTCAGATCCTCATAAAAGATACGATGTATCAGTTATTACTCATTTCTCTCTTCAGAGTGGAACAACAACAGTGTAAACCAAAATTTAAATTTGGGTACATTTTTCTAGTGAAGGAGCAAGATCTCCTCACAGCTTCTGTTTGTAAACCCAGCCAAGACCCTGAAAAGATAGTATGAAAGATGATGTGTTCATGTATTCAGCAGATATTTATTCAGTAACTATTTGACATGGGGATTTTACCAATGAACAATGGTCCCTGCCTTCATGAATTTATTCTCCAGTAGAGAAGACAGGTATGAAAACAAGCTGTGTTATTCAGCTTTCTCTTTGGTGGGATACAACACCTAACACTCATAATTTAAAGGGGGAAAGGTTTAACATAACTCATGGTTTCAAGAGGCTCAGTACATCATTTTCAGGCTCCAAGGCAGAAACCTCATGGATCAAAGCTGCTTACTTCATTTTGGCTGGGGAACACAGCAGGGCAACAGTGCCAGATTGGAAGGGGTGAGGTATCAGACATAGATGAGAAGGCTGTGCCTTCTTGATCCACCCAGACACACCTGCTCCACAAACCCCCAGAGAAGATCCCCAAATCAATCGAGTTGAAACTCCGTTCTATTGGCCACATCTGACTACTGCTCAACTTGTTGCACCACTTCAAATAAATCTCCTGAAACTATCCCCAACCTCCAAATAAAGATAATAGAAAATTTTTAATTCCATTTAACATAATGCAATTATCCTGCATACTGTGCAATTTCTCCCTCTCCAAAGTCTCAACAGTTCCAGCATTTTTCAAAAATCCAAGTTTCCCCTGATACTGAAGGCAAGCTCTTGTGAATCTATTTAAAAATAAAAACAAGTTACATAACTGCAAAGAACAATGGTATGTGTTAAGCATTCACATTCCAAAGATAAGATGGAAGGGACAGAAAAGGATTAGGCTAAAGCAACACAGAAACCCAGCAGAGCAAATGTTAAATTATGTATCTGTATATCAGGCATCTGGGGCACGTGGTGGTAAAATGTAAGTTCAAAAAAGGCCTGAGTGGCTCACCCCTATGGCATTTGTGCTTGCAGCCTACATAGCCTCTCTCTTGGGCTGGTTCCATTCCTGGCCCACAGTGTTCTTCAGCAGATATTCCACATTCCTAGCAGCACTCATGCTCTGAGAGATCCATTGAATTTTTTGCTTCATTCCCACAGCTTCATGCACTGGCCTCTCAGGGGCTCCTTGACTAGCCCATCAGCCATATCTTTAAAACCTGGGTGGAAGTCTCCCTGATCTCACAGCTCTTACATTCGGTATACCAGTAAAACCAGCATCCTGCAGAGGATTCCCAGGTTTTCTATCAGCAGAAACAGAAGCCAGGTGTCCTTGGATGATGACTTCAGTGGCCTCAGAGAGCATGAATAGCACAGCACAGGGAAATGAATCCCAGGGAACCAATTCTCTATAAGGACCTTATCTAGCAGGGGTCCCAGAGACTCTCTTCTCAAAAGATAGATTGATACTTTTATAACTTTGAGCCTGTAATGCAAAGATAGGGTCTTGCTGATTCCCGGAGTGCCCTCAAGGCACTTTTCTTCTTGTCTCTGTACAAAGCACTTAGTTCGTTTTTAATAGTGCCTATTTCTTTAGAAGCCTCACCTCCTTTAGTCTCAAATTTACACATGGTTCTTTCTGGGAAAAAAATTTTAACTCTTAAATTTTTTTTTCTGTCTTTTGTTCCTGATTTTCACTATAAACCTGGCTAAAAGGACTCACCAATATATTTGCCACAGCCTGCATATGGGGCTGTTTTGGAAATTTCTCTGCCAGATTTGTTATTCTCCTGTCCTTAAACTCGATTTCCCAGAAAATCTCAGAACATGGGCAAAATGTAGAAAGATTTTTGGCCAAAGCATTACACATATGACCTTTAGTCCAAATATCAATGGATTCTTTGTTTCTTACTAAAGCTTCCTGAGACTGGCTTTACTGTGCACATTCCTATCACCATTGTTGTCTTCTGAAATCCTCTCAGAATTACCCATCAGGCTCTGCTTACCGCATGCTAGGGCTTCTTCAGCTGTCTTCGCCAAATGTTTCCAAACTTTTGCAGCAAACCAGTTCCAAAGGCTTCCAAATTATGTGATCAAGTATAGTCAAAGAGATGACCCCACTTTTCTAGTAGCAATTTTGTATGTTAGTCAGCTTTCCTGTTTCTGGGACACAATACCCAGCACTCACAATTTAAAGCAGGAAAAGTTTAATTTAGTTCATGGTTTCAGGAGATTTGGCATATTGTTGGTACAGTCCAAGGCAGAAACCACATAGCAGAAAAGTGTGGTAAAGCAGAGTTCCTTAGTATATAGTGGAGAGGAAGCAGATCAGGGAAATAATACCAGAGCAAAAGGATCCAGAAAGAGATCTGAAAGCTACATTTCCATTACCCATCCAGATACATATAGATGTGTGCTCAGATCTCAGTGCCAACCAAGTTGAAGCTTTACCCAGACTCCCACACAAGAACATGGACAGCAGTGTTTCAACTGTGAAATCCAACTATGCTTTGCCTTGGAAAAGTGATAAGGTAAGATCTCAAGAAGCAGTAAGAGTTGACTAGAAGATGGAAATGATGTAGAGAGAGGCTAGAAATGGTACTAAGAAAACTGAACATCAACAGGCTGTATGGAGGGAAAAGCTATCATAAACTGTGGTCCTGAATAAATCTGGTATGGTACAGATAGTCATAATTATAATAGCTGACATTCATCTGACACCTGCCTACTTTATAATATATTATCTCATAAATATTTCTAGCAACATTACAGGTGATATATGATTAACTCAATTTTTCAGATGAAACAATGTGATCATAGTCACAGAGTAAATGATATCTGAACCCCAGCATTGGATTCTAGGGCTCACATAATGTACCAGTGATTTCTGCTGTTATTTATCCTACATGTCAATATTCTGTTTATCCTCTTTATCCTAAAACTGAAATTGAAATGGATCAAAGATCTAAATATTAAAACAGAAGCAATACATCTGATGGAACATAGAACTCTTGAAGACATTGGGGTAGGCAAAGAACCAAACCAAAGAACCACTGGGGTAGACTTTATGAACCAAACCCTGATTGCACAGTAACTATCACAAAGAATCAACTACTAGGATTTTATCCTATTAAGACGATTTTGCACAGAAAAAGAAACCACCAACAGAGTACAGAGACAATCTAGTGTTGGTCTAATATCCAATTCTGAGGTACCCGCAGATGAATAAAAAGTAAGAAGAAAAAGAAATACACGAGAGAATGTCCTGGGATCAGGGGGTTACAGTTCTCCTGACTGTAGCCCTGAATCACCTTTTCCATAACCTTTTATTGAGATAAAACAAAAGAGGCACCGTTTTAGCAAGAACAATACAACTCAATTACCATAGGCAGGAAACTTGACTAGATAGCTAACCTGTCACCATTCCTTTTCTACATAACACAGAAAAACATTTAGTGTCCCTGCCAGGGCTTACAAAGCTTTTGTTAGACTTCCTCCAGAACACAACCACCTAGGTCTGGTTATACCTAAGGCAATACATTGAAAGATTAACTAAAGAATGCCCTTCTGCACAATCTAGAGTGGGAAAAATTTTTTACCACTGTTTCTCAAGGGACTAATACCTAAAATGTGTAAAGAACTAAAAAAAAATAGATCCTCCCAAGTTTAAAGACCCAATCCAAAAATGGTTATTTAAAATAAATAGACACATTTCAGACGAAGAAGTAGAAATGGCAAATAAACATGTGAAAAAAAGTTCAATATCATGGTTGTTTGAGAGATACGAATTAAAACAAGGCTGAAATTCTATCTATACAAATACTGGCTATTGTCACGGAATCAACCAATGACATGCTGGCAGGGATTTAGGAAAAAAGAAAACTCCACTGTCGTTGGAAGTGTAGACTGATGCAACCACTGTGGAAATCATTATAAAGATTCCACAAAAAACTAAAACTAGAGGTTCCATTTGACCCAACTATACCCCTTCTTGGTATCTTCCCCAAGGAATTAAAAGCATAGTATCATAGTGATACATTCATATCCAAGTTTATAGCGGCACAGTTTGTAATAGGTACATCTTGTAAACGGCCCAAATGCCCATCAATTGATAAGTGGATAAGAAGGTGTTATTTTTGATACAATGGAGTACTACTCTGCCATAAAAAGGATAAGTTTGAGATATTTCTACCTAAATGGATGCACCTTGAGACCATACTCTTAAGTGAAATAAAATGGACACACGTTTAAATTCTGAGTTTTCCCCCTCTTGTGTGAGAAACCAAAAGTCGTAAATAAGGAGCAAAATTTCTAATAGATACTAGAAAATGAGAAGTAAATGTTCAAATGAAAAAGGGAAAAGGGAAGAGGGATGGAAAATGGAAATGAGGTGCAAGAAATAAAGAATAGAAAGAGAAATCAGAAACAAATATTTTGTAAATAAGGAGGGGAAGACCAGTTGAAGGGAGAGGAGGAGAATGAGAAAAAAAGAAGTGAGATATATCATATACAGGTACATATCCCCTATTGTAAGTGTTGTCATTATGGATACCTAAAATGTACCTATAACATTTAAAGAAATACTCAAAACATTCTCAAAGTATATTCTCCCCCACTCCCAGCCCAGCAAACTGAGTCCAAATCTCTGGAGCAGGAGACAATAATCCATGGTTGGAAAAGCCTTCAAGTGAAACTTGAAGCTCAATACAACTTGTAAAATTCTGAGATGAGGAATAAGAAGTCCTGCAATGTTTTTAGAGAGATGGGGGACTCAATCAGACGATGTTCTCTAAAAGTTGATCATTCTTACCTGTGTAACCAATATACTAACGGAATCGTAGGGTTAGGCCCAATGGTTCTTTCCTCAGAATAGAAGATCTGTGCTGTCTCATCTCCCCTCCGGGCCCAGAGTCACACATCTACCCTCCTTTAGTCACAGAGAATGCAGCTACAAGGCATTACTAAAAGTGTCTGCACTGAAGAATCACACAGCCTTCTGCTAGAGAGCCCTCACCTGACCATTGAATCAAAAGACATTCAAATGCACTTTGTAATACGATTGCAAGAAAAATATCAGTCATCAGAGAGTTGCGACTTAAATAAATTTTAAGCTATTAGATTTGCATTGTTTTATGAGCAAAAAGAATACACATATAACAGTTGTTGAAATTTCTTATCACCTTTGGGTGAAGGATTTTTTTCACTAGGACTAGTTTCAGTGATAATTTTCTCTCTCCCTTTCATATATGTGTATATATATATATATATATATATATATACATATATATATGATATGTATATGTATTTCAAAATATATTCCATGTTTCAAGGTTAAACAAAATTTTCATACTTCTAGAAAGGGACAAAATCATAATATAGATAAAATCCAACCACCTTACTCGACGTCCACTGTAGAAGGATTATCACAGGCTGGTAATGTTTCAGTTGCATTTTGTTTCTTTTCAACTAAATTACATCCATTTCATTAAGTATAGTGCAGGCTGTTTCCTTTACTAGTTTTCACATTTTAATGCTGCTTAATCTGATTCTCCAAGATTCTACTTAGATTACTATAATTTATATCCTGAAACTGCCATCAACCTAGAAGCCAGATATTGTGAAAAACCTTTCTTTAAAAATGTCCTCCTGAACACTGATTAAGTCTACCTCCACATCACCCTGCACGGGCCCCATCTTATCTGAAAGTTGATTAAAAACAAGCAATATGAAAATGATCAATAATGTACATTTTATTGATTCTAGGAATATCAAATATTTGAAAAATTAACGAAGAAAATGATGAATTTTCCACCTAACTTGACCCTGAAAGAAACTTAAGGATTAAAAAAAAGAAAAACGTCTTCATCTGATTCCAGCCTCCATTTCGAATCAGTTCATGAAGACAGACTTAGTGATATGGCTAGGGTTCAAAGTGTCATGCTTTATTCTGAATTTAAGGAAGAACATTAAGGTTTTAATAAAAATGCACACAATATTTGTATTAGTGTGCTGTTGTGTTTCTTAGGGGTCAGGTAACTCTGAACCAACCTAGTCATTCGGTAAAATTTGTTTTCATTCTCATTAGCTGGTGAGTTTACAGTAAGAGTGAGAATAAAAGTGGCCACTCAGGACCACGCACAGATATTTCTCAACACACAACACACAACAGGAGTACTTCCTGCTAAACCCATCGAAGACTGAAAACACATTTAATATGCACAGTGCACTGAGCACACAGCTTAGCAACATCGCACACTGTAGAGTGAAGGTTGTGTATCCTTTGTGACTGTGGCCAAGAGCTGATGGGGATCTTCAGTTCAGTGCCACTGACCCGCATCCAGAGGTTATCACACCACACACCAGTAACTGAAGAAAAGATCGATATTCAGATTTGGGGGCCGGGGATACAGCTCAGCGGCATAGCGCCTGCCTGGTAAGCACAAGGTCCTGAATTTAATTCCCAGTACCCAAAAATAAAAACAAATAAACAAACAAGAAAACAAATTTTGAAGACTTTGGCACCATAGTGAAGTTAAAAAAAAAAGATTCATAAATTGAACCCGTGCATGTTGGGTCATATCTGTCTCTGCTCTGGGGCTGTCTATACTCGCTTTTTTTCTTCTGCCTGAAGCACTTTCCTTCCTTTGTCCTCCTCCCCTTCCTCGCTTACTCCTCCCAGTTCTTCATTTCGCAAATTCAGCGGGTGCCCAGGTGATCCATACCCACTGCCCCTTTGCCACCAAGCCAGAATGAATTCCTTTAAGCTTTAATTGTTCACACCACAGTGAAAATTTAAAACTCAGCAAGTTAATGTCTGAATCTCTTCTAACATAGTAACTTCCATCAGGATAAGAAACATTTCTGCCTCGTTCCCTGTTAGGTATAGCTTTAGCAAGGAGCAGGCTGTCTTGTATTGGAAGGTTGTTAATAGATGCTAGGGAGGCAGAGGAATAGGGCTGGAGGAAGGAGCTTATGAGGTAAGAACTCTCACAGCAAAGAGGGTTACACAGATGTGTGTTCTCAGCTTAGCTTTCCTGTGACTCCACCACTGCCTTTAGCTCAAAACACCCATTTAACCAACTCCTTGATTACAAGCACTACCCTGTGTCAATTAAGGATAAGTGGGTAGATCCATGATTGTTCACCTTAATTCAAGGTGACTAAAACATACTTTAGAAATTATCATGAGTGAGAAAATTTCTGGAAGAGCCACATCACATTTATAGCTACTCAAATAGCCAGAGGAAAAGCCACTCAGCCTGGGAGGGGGGGGTGGGAATGGCGTCATTTGCCCATGTTGCTAAGGACTAAGCATTTCCAAGTGGAGGCCATTCCAGTCTGGCTGAGGCTGCTAGAGGAGATGTCCCTAAGAAGAAGTGAGACGAAGATCATGGAAACATGCCTGTATCATTACTCCAGTTCACCTGCCTGCTTCTGGGGAGGTGTGGCAAGAGTTCACACTGCTTTCTGCTTTTTCATAGCCAAAAGAATCAGTTCCTGGACACTCCTGCCAACAAACTCAAAATTTTATGCAGAATGATTAGAGATCAACTTTTACTGATCATCTATTCAACTCCACTCAACAAATATTTTTTGAGAACCTATTGTGAGTCAGATACTTAAAACAACTCAGGAAAAAATAAAAATAATAGATGTGAAATACTGTTTTAGGATGATAACTCTGAAGCATATAAGTACTGGGTGATAATAAGTACTGAAGTATATAAAATATGATCCCTGCACTAAAAGTCTTCTGCTTATAGTCTTTTCTTCTTCTTTTGAGACAAACTCATTGCGTAGCTCAGGCTGGCATCGAACTCACAGAGTTCTCCTGCCTCAGCCTCCCATGTGCTGGGATTACAGGCATGTACCACCACAGCCAGGTGCTAATGAACGCGAATATGATGATCTACCCCAGGTGGTAGCGTGTGAGCATGGGAATGCCAGATGTACTCAACCTTTTAGATGTTGAACACCCCTGTGTGTGTCCAAAGAGCAGCTCTGAAGTTGGCAGTCATGGAGAACTCCACGAAAGAGCTAAGTAAGACTCAAGTGGGGACTCAGAGTTGAGTTCACAAAACAAAACGAACAACCGGGGAGGACAGGGAAAGATAGAGGTTCTCTAGACAAAGTCTATTCTTGAAAATTATGCACTGTCTGTATTTACCAACCGACTGCTACTCTACACTGGACATTCCTATAAGCCCGTGCAAAGAGAAATGTCACCCTCCAGTTCATGGACTGTAAGGAAGTATTTTATAATGTGTAGCAGTTACTAGAATGCAAGTGCAGAGCTCTGAGTCATAAATAAGATGAAGTTTTTTGGCCGTTTAGAGGGAGATAATACTCCCAAGTTATCAGAGAAAGCCACATGGGAAACAGTTGACATTCAGCTGGCTGTACAGGATACAAATGTGTGAAAAGCAGCAGACAGTTGAAAGGCAGAGCCAGGACAGGAGGCTGTTGGGCCATTGGAGAGACCAGGAAGTGGGAGAGTCAGTTCAGAGATTATGCAGTAGATGAAGTAGTGGGTAGGGACAGGCACTTGTTGATTGATTGACCACATTCACTTTCTTGTCAATACTATACTTTAAATATATACTTTCTTGTCTTATACTATAACTTACACTGTTTTAATGATGTTTGAATCGCCAAATCATCATATGACATAGAATTTCTTTGTTACTCAACATTGTACTTATACCTATGAGGAAAATCCTTATGTAGGCTCAATTGTTGAATCTGTTCCACCTGATTTGATCACTGTCCTCAGTAATATTTAATATTACTATTGTTATTTCTGCTGTTGGGGGTCAAGCGCAGAGCCTCCCACCTAATGATGTATTATTACAATGTAATTCCTAATATGCATTTGCTGTTGTCGTGTCTGATTTCTATGTTCTCTATTTTTAGCTGGTTTGCTGAGTCTCTGCATCTGCCACCTCACGGCCCCAACTCAGCTTCATTTGTGGCACATACAGCTCAAACGACCCTGTAAGTAGCTATGGTGTGTGCTGCGTTGTTTACGTAAATATAATCAGGATACACCATAAAACTCTGCTAGAGCTATATCCCAGTCACCTCATGTTCTGTCCATGACAATGACCCTAGAGAGAATTGTGTGAAGTCCCAATTTGCCTCTGAGGTCAACTTCAAAAGGTTAAGGACGTTCTCAAAATAGTAGAGTTGTCCACAATACATTCTTCTTACAAAAGCGTCTGAATGTGTGCTACCTGAATAGTGGTGTGAGGGTGACCTTGAGCATATGTGAAATCAATGATCTTTTTGAATCTGGCAGAGTGCTACAAACCTTTGCTAGTCTCAGCGTAATTATGTTCCCATCTGCGTACATCCACAGTGCAGCACATCTGACACCCAGAGCCAAAGGGGGCGGGCTGAGGAGTCAGAGGTTTCAGAGCTGGGCTTTGCTACCTGGGTCCCCTGCGCTTCTTTGTAGGGAGCCCACAATCCACAAGAGCACTAGAAACAGCAAGAAAAGAAGGAATGGAGAAAAGTACAGCATTTCCCACTCCCATCTGCCTCCAGTTAAAAAAAAAAAAAATGTGCTATATCTGCTATGTGCTGGGATGTGGTGTGACTTAAGACTCCATCATGACTCTGCCTGCATATGGTTTATAAGCTACTGCTCATGATAACCACAAACAGCATGATTAGGTGAGTTACTATATCATTACAATTGGAGCTAATGTGTGATGAGTTTGATAGACTCTGACTAGGGTACCACACTGTGGCAACATCCTATTCCCCAAAACCAAAGAAAATTAAGTCACTTTTGTTTAAAACATGGGAATCTCTATCAGAGTAAATGAGAAAAGTCTATTTTCTCAAGGCAAGTGTTACTGGGGACCTGCCAACATCCCCAACAGCTTGTATGAGGCCTACAGTGAAAGAAAGACACAGTAATGCCTGAAGCAGGGCTGGGAGGTCAGTGCCTCAGGATGTGCAGAGACAAAGACCCTCCGAGCAGCCACTATGTATTGGGTGCAAACTGATGGGGAACCAAGCAGCAGATTCAAGGAAGCAAAACCTTGGAGGCAATGGATAATCCTGGGAAAATGCAAGGGGCGGGAGATGATCCCGTGCTAAAAAGGATCTTGCCCTGGAGTTTTTTTAGATCTTGGTACTCTTAGTTCCATCTTAGTGGGTGGGAGAGGATGGCCCATCCCTAAGGGGACATCTCAGAAGGGTGATGCGGATAATCTTAACCCTCCATTTATCCCTTAGGGAAGAATGAAAATTAGCTATTGTAAATCTGTGGTCTCCAACAGATTGTCATCCAGATAATACAACAGTGACAAGGACATTAGGGAGCGTTTGACTATATGATAAACTGCACTATGTATATATTTTGTTATTATAGAGATGACAAAAAACATTTCTGAAATTTTCCTCTCCAAATCTTTTAATAATACCTATTCTCCATTTTTAAAAAAAGGAAAATCTCATCTGAAATCTTATGCACCTGTGTGGCTAGTCGATTATTCACAAGCATCATGAATCTGACATGTATTTTATCTACCTAATTCTATTAGACAGTGAATTTGTAATGCTAAACAAAATATGCATGGGAACTTTAAATACAGCATTGCAGATATGCTGTAAAGATTTGCTTGTTTCCTTATGTGGGGCATTTAGTAAAATCAGATGTGCACACACATTGCTCAAGCACACGCCCATCTGTCAACTGAAAACCAAGATACTGTTTAACTTCTTGGAGATAAGAATAGAGACCCTGGGCTGGGGATAGAGCTCAGTGGAATAAGCTCTTGCCTGGCAGGAGCAAGGTCCTGAGTTCGATCTCCAGTACCAAAAAAAAAAAACAAAACACTTGAAGAATAGAGACCCTGATATTGAAAGAATCCAGGAATAGATCATTAAAATGGCCATAGGGGTATATAAAGGTGACCTCTAGAGAAGTCATAAACTCATCATGACAGAATCTGTTCATCTGCTCTATTCCTAGGGGTTCCTGGGGTAGACACTATTTTAATAAACCATTTCCAACTAAGTGAGAAAAGGGAAAGTTGGTAAATGGAAGTAACCTAATCCTAGAAAACAAACTAGATTTTTAAAGAAAATGTTTTGAAGCAATTTTAGATTCACAGTAGAATTGCAACGAAGTATAGAGAATTCCCATAAACCATCTGCCTCAACGTGCACACAGCCTCCCCCATTATCAACAACCCCCACCGCAGTGGCATTACTTTTATAACTGGTAAAAATACTTGGACATATCATAATCAACCAGAGTCTCTCCTTTACACATTAGGGCTTGTTCTTGATGTTATGCACACTGTGGACCTGTTATGGGGAATATAACTCCCAACCCATTAGATGCCAGATGCGCTGAGTTTGTGGTCTCACAACATCAGGGTATGAAGCCATTAACGAAAGGAGGAAATTAGGAGAGTTTCATTGGAAATAAGGAGAATAAGAATAACTCCTGGATTTCCAGGAGGGGTGCCAAGTGGGTGGCCACTGAGACTCTTTGTCAAGGATAATTTATACAGCAAAATGACAGCATGGGTACAATGCGGGTCAAACTGTCATCAACCTGTAGGGTTACAAGGACAGCCACTTAGCTAATATCGACCCAGTAGGGGCGTGAGTCATATAGTAAGGGTGTATTCAAAGAACAAAGGCATTCCTGGAAAGGGGTGGGAGTATGCTTTTCTAGTCTAGATGTTCTGCTCACCTCCCTATGTATCTGATGCCTATCTGGGCTTACTGGGCCACATGGTGCTAATTACAGTATAATCTCAAATTACTGTTCATCTCTAGGCATGTTTGTAGGCCTCTTTCTATGTGTCTTTACCTTCTGCACCGACTCACTTAAAGGCCTAATCCCTTTCCAATTATTAATTTGTATCTAATTTAGTTGTCTGTAGTAGGTTTAAACAAGTATATATGGACGATAAAATATATCCATCATTACAGTATGATGTATTTTCAGAGCCCTATAATTCCTATGTGTTCCAATTATTCTTTCACTCCCACCTCTGGCAACCACTGATCATTTTCAATGTGTTTTAACAAAATAGTTTTGCCTTTCCTAGAATGTCATAGAGTTAAGTCATGCTCTCATTCATTATTGGTGGGTACCTAGCCTTTTCCTATTGGTATCTTTCACTTAGTAATAATCACATAAATTCCTCCATGCCTTTTCATGACAGCTCACTTCTTGCCAGTGTTGAATAATATTTCATTGTCTGTGTGTCCCACAGTTTATTCATTCACTTTCCAAAGGACCCCTTGTTTGTTTTCAAGTGTTCAAATTATGAATACTGCTGTGATAAGCATCCATGTGCAGTTTTGAGTGGATGTAAGCTGTCGACTCCTTTGAGCAAATACCACAGAGCACGACGGTGGGGTCATATGATTGGTACGAAACAATGTGTCATCCAAAGCAGCTGTGCATTTTACACTCTTATCGATAAATGGAAGTTCCTGATGCTCCACACCCTCAGCATCATTTTCATGTTTCAGATTTGGGCCATTTTGATAGGTGAATAGTGATAAGTTAGTTTAATAAAATCCATAATTTACGAGCCCCTTGCCCTTACCCACTGGAAGCAGAACTGCTTTTGCTCTTTACCCAGTGCATAAGTTAAGGTTCTCTAGTAACATTGGCTGAAAAGCTGAATCTAGCTACAGAGTACTGCTCTTGCTGGCTGATTTCAGCCTCTGATTATGTGATACCCTAGTCAGGGACCAGCAATCCTCCCTCCTGGGAAGGTCATTCCTGAATTGCAAGGACCTCTGGTTAATATGCATTTCTTAGGCTTATAGTGGACCTGTGAGAGAGGCCTTGACTTAGGAAAGGAAACTCTTCTTGTCTCAATTAGATCTCTAGGATGAGTCCCAGGGAGTACAATCTTGGAATTTCTCTCTTCTTGTTATACCTGTTCTTATAATCAAACAGACTGAAAAACAGAGCAAGAAATACCATCTCAAAAGCTTCCATATTCCTGGGCTTCTCCATAGAGGAACAAATGTGCTTCTGGCTTTGCACTGGAGGGGAAATAAATCAAAAGAGCAAATAATGCACGTTTCCAGAAAAAGGAAGATTCCTGCTTTGTGTTATTCTGTTGTCACATAAATTGTAACACTACATGACATGTGCACAGCACATTTCAGACTCTCAGAACACTGACTACCATACGCTATCTTCATCCTGTCTGCAGAGGGTTGGAGGTGCTCATGTACTGACCACCCTGCCAAGGGCACTAAACCACCTTTCAAGCCATGAGACCACTACCTCCCTCATGCTGTGCTGAGTAAAGGCTTTTTATCTGATGAAATTTTGACCCACAATTAATTGCTTAATCAATAAAGTAAGTTACATAAAAAAGATACATGCATCTGTTATCATAGTAATTTAATTTTTAAAATATGCCCATTCATTTGTCTAATTTCAAATGTACAGCCAAAGCCATTCCTGCATTATGGGCCACTAACTTGAGATTTGATTTGGCCTTTCACACTACAAAAAAAAAAAAAATCCATAATGTATCCTCAATAAGTGCTATTTACTTGTTTTAATTAACTAATTTTTCTGTGAAATAAAAGCTTGATATAATTGAAGCAATTCATTATTATGATTATTATTATTATTGTGGTGGTGGGGATCAAACCCAGGGCCTTGTGCATGCAAAGCAAGAGCTCTACCACTGAGCCACATCTCCAACCCAAATGAAGCAATTTAAAGCAGGATCCATCTAGGTCTTTCCATTCTTTTCCGTTTTCAAGTTTGCATGTTATTTGGCAACAATTTTCAAAACTTTCCAAGGCACTAAATTTACTTGTCATGAGAAAGATAGTAGTAATGGTTATATTTCACTTGTGTAGCATTTATAGTTAATGATTATAAGACGAGAAACAAGTAGCAAAACCTCTATTGTGATTAGAGAGTAACTGATTCATCTTGGGCGGCAGCAGAGTGTGTGATGACCCTGGAGACCTGGCTGTTCCACAGGCATCTGGTACTGCACTGCACAGAGGCTGGAGGGAAACCATGTGCCCAGGACACTGGTCAACTGCATGTGGACTATTCAGAGAACATCTTTCATAATTTTTCTATGTATTTTTCCAGGCATTTTGAAATATAAATTAGAGCTAGGTTTATTTTACAATTATTTAGTATTTTCACATTGTGTATACTGCTTCATAACCGTATTTGACGCCTATGGGCCCCCTGTGGAATGATCCTCCTAGCTACAGCAAGAGAACCAGCGGCTCTAGTGGCCAAAAAGTAGTAGACTCTGGCATATTTGGTGTTATTTTATTTTTTTGAGAGCTCTAGGAATACACCATATTCCACCCACACATACCCACAGCTACTGGTCATACTTGACATTTTTCTGCTTGGGAGTTTTATTCATTTAACCCACTGGTTCTAAAAGTTTAGAAAATAGGAGAATTTTCTAATACAGTAGTTCCCAAATTTTTGGCATCAGTTTAATGGAAGAAGTTTTTCCAAAGATAGGGGTGTATGTGGTTTTAGTATGTTATAAGAGCAGTATATCTACTACACACTTTATTTCTATTACTAGAGTGTAACATATAATGAAATAATTATTCAACTACCACGATGCCAAATCAGTGGGAGCCCTGAGAATGTTTTCCTGCAACTAGATGGGTGATGGAAGACCATGACTCCCAAGAGGAGTTGCTTTTATCCAGCCTACTTCATGGTCTCATTTTGGGTGCTGTCACTGCAGAAAACTGTGCTTCACAAAGGTAAGACATTGGAAAAGGCAGCAGTCTGTTTAGTGCTTTTGTGGAAGTCTCAGAATATTCTGCCTTGACTCTAATCCAGAATGTAAGGAGATTTGAAGTTGTCTCAAACATACTTTTAAGGCTCCCATTATTTCCAGCCTCAAGCAGTGGGTCCCCCTCCCATACAGACAGAATGGCTGATTCACAAAGACTCTGCATATGCATGCCTTCCTAGATTTGGAGAGGGCCAGGAAGACATAAGTTCAAATGGAAACACAAATAGCTTAGTTTTCAATTTGCTCTAGAGCATGATGTGAGATAAAAGATAGGTAAGCAACAGTAGGGTGACTAATTACAGGTTTGTTCATTCAGAGGGCCTTTCGGTGCAACGTGGTTGTACTATCAACATGATATCTAAGGTGAACTAAAACGATGGCAAAAACTTTCAGTAGCTCTCATATTCATTAAGTGCCCAATCAACGCTGAACAAGCCCAGTTGAGTGATAGATATGTGAAATAAAAATAATAAAAGACTGTGACATAAGATGTCCTAAAAATGTTTAATCTGGCTGAGGACTGTGCAACAAGTAAGACTCTCAGAGAGACAAGGACTCAATGACACAGAACCCTCATGTATCTTCTTCATATATCTAGGTTGGCTTCACTCCTGTGTCATGCGGCCTCTGGAGTGAAATCGTCCAGACTGGTCTCAGCTGGCTCAGACACAGCCTGCTGCCTGTGGTTCTCACTTTCATCCTGGGATCAGCAGGCTAAACCGAGCCTGCAATTTCATGCGACAGCTGAGGCACGAGAGAAGGAATTCGACCTCAGAAGTGCTTCTTCAAGTCTCTGCTTACATCGCCTTTACCCTGGCCCCCTGCACGACTCCTTCAGGAAGTGTACTCAGAATCAATATGCAAAGGAAACACTTCTTGTCATGATAAGAAAAAATGCAAAATCACTTAGCCAAATGTGTGTCCAGGAAGAGAGGAAGAAGACAGAGAGCCATGAATGGGATCTACTGTAGTAACATCAACAAAGGAACAAAAGATTGAAATCCAGCAATAAGCCCTAAGGAGTGTCAGGATCAAGAAAATGAAATTTACTTCTTTATGTTTATATCCACTTTTAGTACAACTCTCAGGACTTATTTTTATACCTGAGTGGCAGGTCAATACGTTTTCTTACAGCTTCCAATTTGGTCAAGATTAACATCTCTATTAAAGACCAAGAATTCTCCATAAAGCCCTTGATTCTAAAGTTGGTTCACCATTAGTAATACACCATGGAGCAAGAGTTTTAATAGCATTAGATAATAGCTCTGGAGGAAAAGTGCCTTGGTGCTATTTTAAAATTACTAGGCATTAAAATACCACAAGGAGGATGCTCTGAATTGTGTTTCCATTCTTTAAAACACTCTGTGCAATTAGAATTGTTTCTATCAGAATAAATAGTAATTTGGAATGCATCCAAATTAAAAGCCCAAATGAAAAAGGAACATTAGTGGTGAGTAGAATGTTAAAAGTCAGCCCTCTCTAGGGCAGAGATGTCTGTGCAATTTAAATAAAATCTATAGAATCCATGTGGAGTAAAGGCAGAATAGATTGAGTGAAAGCTCACAGGAGGGGAAACCCACATAGTCTGCTAGCTAGAAAGTAATTCATATCTAGTTTGCCGAAAACTCCAAAAATCAAACTAAATTCTGTAATACCGTCATGAAATCGGCACTGGCATTAAAATAGAAAATATATGTAAAATAAGTCATTATGAATTTCTCGTGACTTAGTATCTTTGAGTTCTGATAAAGACAGATGCTATAAAAGGAAAAGAGTGGCTCCTTCAAGTACCGTTGTAATCCTGGGACGATGGGTGCTGCCTTTGCTGAGGAGGCTGTGTAATATGTGCGGTGTCACTTGCCATGACTATTCAAGGGATCTTAGGCCAACTCACCTGGATCTGATTTCTTACTATTCTCCCGGCACCATCTTGCTCCAGTGTTTGCTGCTCATATAACAAAGACTTGGCATCACCTATACGTGACCACCCTGCATATAGATAATTGTTGGGGACCACTACATACTGGTTCTAAGTTGGATTTAATATTAACCAGTTGGCTTTTCATGTTTACTTGTGAGTTGTCCGAAGCTTAGGCACCTTGTCTGCCACCCCAACAAACTACAAGGAGACTGCGGCTGTAAGCATCTCACCCCTGCTGTGAAGGCCTTCCTGGAGATAACATAGTTCTCCATGACATCTAATATTAGTTACTTATAATGTCTAGGAGGAAGCCGGTATGGAAGTTCTGGCCTTTGCTTGGGATAAAATAAATAAATATAGATGTTTAAAACCTAGCTCCTACAAACAAATCAAAGATTCTGGTATAGTGGGAGAAAAGTATGGCCCAGGATCATATTCTTATATTTTAAAAATCCCTATCATTATCTCATATTATAGACCAAACACCTATAATTATAAAACTCCTAAAATAAAATATAACAGAATATCTTTATGAACTTTGGTTAGTAAAACACACACAAGATGAAGGAGAAGGAGGAAGAGCAGGAGGAGAAGAAGAAGAAAAGGAAGAAGAGGAGAGGAAGAGGAGGATCAGGAACAACAACAACAAAAACCATTTAAAAATCTTGACAAATTGATATCTTGTTCCTCTTTCTGGTGCCATAACAGAACGCCTGACACTGGTGAATTTGTAAAGACATTTATTTAGCCTTGTGCTGTATCGTAATATGGTAGATAAGTGGAAGAGCATAAGCGCATGTGGAGGAGACAAAACATGACGAGCAGACATGCTTTACAACCTTCTCTCTGGAGAAAATCTCACTTTCACGAGGAGGGCATTAGCCAGGCCTGATCACCCCTTGAACACCCCATCCCCCAACACCAGCACACTGGCAAACAAATTTTAGCATGAGTTTTGGGGGAGATAAACCATACACAAACCATAGCAATGGACATTACCAGAATTAAAAGCACTGGCATTAAAATAGGAAAGATAGCACCAACCATAGACTGTCAGCAAGCCCCTTATCTCTGAGAGAAATAGGTCGGAGTGTATAAAGGAATATTACAATTCCGGAGAAAGGTGATAAATAGCACAGTTTTTAAAATTTATAAAATATTTGAACAGATACTTCACAGTTGAAGAAATATTTGTGGCAGATAAGTGCACAAATAATTCTCAACATCATTAGTCACAAGCTACAGAGCAGTACGAGAGTACCACGTATCTATACACTAAAATTTAAAAGCCTGAACATGCCAAGTGTTGGCAAGAGTGCTAAGCTACAAGAGCACAAATGTATTTCTGGTGGGAAAACAAAACAGCAATTTTGGAAAACAAGCATTTTCTTGAAGAACTCAACAATCTCCTTTCTAGGTATTTACTCAGAAGTAAATAGCTGCCCATACAAAAAAATGTATAGGACTATTTATAGCACTTCAGAAAAAAAGAACCTAAACTAGGAACAAGTCTAATGTCTGTTAACTAGTGATGAAATAAATTATGGTGCATCCATAAAATGCAACATTACTTAGCAATAACAAGGAGCACCCAGGCATTACACATACCAGCATCCATCAATCTCAGAATCATGCTCAGTGACAAGCTAGAGAAAAAGGCTACATATTTTAAAATTCTGTTTATATGAGATTTTTTAAAAAAAGACAACACTACAGGAATAGATTACAGATGATATCACCACTGCTGATAGTGAGATAAAGGAACAGTGCATATTTCCAGAAGTGATGTTAGGTGTCTCAATTATGGTGGTTACACAACTTTTTACACTGACACAATTCATCAACCTATCAAACTAAACACCCAAATTTTACTATATAAAATTCTTAGTAAACCTAAGCTTGAAACAGCAATCAATGATGGTCTAGGCCAGAGTTCTAAGAGAGAAAATGGAAAGAATTGAAAGAGTAGGTGGATTCAAAGCATATTTTAGAGGAGAGTGGACAGTAATTGCTATGGAGTGATGGAAAGAGAAATTAAGAAATTTTCCTACACTTTTGGATTAACTGATGCAGTAACTGATATGAAATAAGATGATATTTGTCAAGAATTTAATACAGTTCTTGGCAGGCAGTATGGCCTCAGTAAATGTTAGCTTTTGTCATTTTTAGTTAGCATGAAGTCTGTTTAGTAAAGACAGTCCTGTATGAATAGTACCAAAGATGTACCTACAAATAGTGTTAATGAGGTATAATGTGATTGATTTGTCACTTGATACAAGTACAGTGTTTTCCTTTTTTTGAACAGAACTTTGTAGAACACATAAAGTATACATTGTCGATGAATTCATCCAATGGCTATTCACTGGGTGCTAGACGTCATACTTAAAATTAGAGAGGTAGTCTAATAGTAAGCAAGACACATCTCTACTCTCAGTGACTTTGTATCATAGTAAATAAACATTCAATGATGAAAGAAGTTAGGTACTTACTTACCACAGTAACTGAATCCCCAGCAGAGACCAAAGACTAAGCATCAAGGAAGTAGTTAGGGAAATTCAAAGCAGCTGAGGATGAGTTGGATCATTTTGAGTAAACTGGCAAAGGCAAATGACAGCGGGTTGTCGGAGACTAAAGCATTAAAAGAACAGAGTTTGTTTCAAAGCTCAGAAAGAATGTTTCAGCTAAGCTGCCTTCCTACTCTTGCTATAGCTGAGGATGGGGAATGGCTGAAAAGTAAAGGGCCACAAGGACTCAGGCAGATAGAGTCCAGGGCAAGCTGGGCCTAAGAAACCACCCCTTGGAAATATGGAGGGGCAGGGAGGTAGGAATGATCCGTCTTTGTTTATGGTAATTTACTTTGGCTTCAGTATAAAGGACTGGGAAAGTGGGAACCAACCTGATGGAAGAACCATTGCAGTAGTGCAGTGGGAATTGAGAAAAGCGAAGGGATTCAAGAAGCTTTTATAACAGTATGACATTTCATAAAGTTTTATCTGCTTTATTCATGACTGATTTCTATATAGCTGTGAACATACTGTCACTATCTGTTCACATTCATATCACTGCTTTCTGTCATCTGGTACCATGTCCTCCTATCTACAGATAAGAGATCAGGCTTGGTTACTTTAGGGCACCAAAGTACATTGGAGACTCTTGTGAATTGTTTGGGCACTTAACTCATATTTTTTACTGCCTATAGTTCTTATCTAGAACTTCCTCATTGAATAATTTGGCTTCAAATGTCATTCTATTTTCTTTACACATTTGTCCAATCTTTCAGTATCAATCAGATGATGAAGTCTTCATTATAAAAATCAGTTTATTTCTTTCATTTTGTCTTACTCCATTCATTCTCTTTCTACCTATTTAAACTTTGCCCTTTAAAAATAAAATGTATGAGAAAAGACAATTTAGTCTCCAAAATACCCAGTAACTAGGTATTAAAAAGTAGAAGTTATAATTGTCCAGGCTGTGAGTGTCTTTTTTTTTTTTTTTTTGAGTAGTGGGACAACAATATATATTTAACTAGTTGCAAAACCACCAGGAACACATACATCATAAAAAACAAAATGTATGACGTTTTGTGTCACAGTCAGTTGAAAAGTAATTAATGAGCTCAGGTGAGGCCGTAATGTGACATTACTACAAGTGAATGAGACTGTTATAATCAAATTTTAGGTTGTGTTTGGCTTTGGCTGTAAGTGTGAATTGTGGTATGGTGAAATTGAGTCATTTCAGATTCATAGCACAGCAATGCTTCAGTTCACAAATGCTTGTTTGCAAACAATTCAGTTTATAAACAAAAGGGTTAGGCAAAAATTTGCTCCCGTTCGCAAGCTCCCCATCAGTGACAAACATGACCACAGCCATCTTGCACACACAAACACAAACAAAATTGTGAGACAAATTAAGTTTGTAAACAGAGGAACCACTGCAGGTGTATATTTGCATGATATATGATTTTTAAAGAAAATTTAGACTCTGGTAGCTTCCGGGAAGATGGCGACCAGGTGAGCAGCAGAGGGAATCTCTCCCAGAGACCGATCCTTTGCGCGCAGCTGCCCGGTCCGTGGATGCAAAATTCCAACTGATCGGGCTGCTCTCCGCGGCCTGAGCATTAAAGGGCCGGCTGACAAGCCTCGCAGCGAGAACTGGGCAGATCCTGAGAGCTGGGCGCCCGAGGGATCGGTGCTGCGCTTGGGCCGCAGCTCGGTTCAAATCGTGTACAGCCGAGAGAGCGAGTGCGGTGGGAAGAACGGCTTCAGCTCCTGAACCCGACCGGGTCAGAGGCAGCTGTAACCAGGATTTGTTGGAGGCAGCGGAGCAGAGGAAACTCAGAGAACGCACTACTGGGACAGACTGTGCCAATCTGGGCAGCGGTCCGAAATACCGCTCAGAACCCCACCCCCGCAGCCGGCGCTGCGCGAACTGGAGCAACAGCGACCGGCGGAACTTCTGCGTCGGGAAAAAGCTCCATCCAGGGAGAAGCATCTGAACGGCATTCCTGTCTGCACGATCACAGGGTGAGTTAAGTGCGCACTCTAACCGGTTTTTCCTGAATCGGGAAGAAGCTCAGCCCAGCGAGTGACATCAAAGCAGCTTTAAGGACTGCGGGATCTCCCGGGTGGGAAGAGCTAGCTAGGCGCCCCAACGGGATTTGTGAGGGGGGAAGGAGCTCCACCCAGGGAGGAACACCGGAGTGGCCTGTCTGCAAGACTTCTGGGGTGGCGAGCTGTTGATTCGCCCCGGCCAGGTCTTGGGATAGGGAATAGAAGCGGAAATCTCAGCAGACAGCTTAAGGGACATTCTCCCAAAGAGAAGGAAGCATTGGAGCAGCCTCTGCAGCAGACCTTTGCCTGCTGAACTGCCTGTGGAATTTATAGCTCCACATTTTGAATCTGATACCCAAAAATGGGAAAACAGAGGAACAAAATGCAGTCTCAAAACTCAACCCCACCCAGAACAAATTTTGAATGTGAAGATACAGGGGAACCAGGAAGCCTCATAACTTCAAGTTATGAAACGATTGCATCTGAAATGAAACAACTCCAACAGGCCATGAAAGAGCTTAAAGCAGAAATAACCCACATACCCGCAATGATTTCTCAGACAAAAAACGAGCTGAAAACAATGATGGAAGAAATGTTCCATTCACATAGACAAGAAATAGACAAAAGACTAGAAGAAAATAGGAAACAAATGGAAACGTTACAAGAGCAATTTAGGAATGAATTACCAAGAATGAAACAGGTCCAAAGAGAATGCCAGGATTTGAAAACTAAAGCTGAATGCATGCAAAACCGTTTAAATGAAACCGAAGATAGAATTTCAGAACTTGAAGACAGCATGGCAGCTTATGGGCATGAAAGGAAGAATCTCATGATATCATCAAAGACACAACAAAGGTCAATCCAACAGCTGCAAGATGAGGCAAAACGTAACAATATTCGAATTATAGGAGTGTGTGAAACAGCAGGAGATCTCACAAATGATATAAAAGGAATATTTGATGAAATAATAGCAGAAAATTTCCCAAACAAGGTAAAAGATACTGAAGTTCAGTTAAGCAAAGCATATAGAACCCCAATGATCCATAACCCAAAGAAAAACACACACAGGCATATAATAGCCAAGATCCCAGATATCCAGCAAAAGAACACAATATTAAAAGCTGCCAGAGAAATGAAACAGATCACCTATAAAGGAAAGCCCATCAGAATCACAGCAGATTTCTCAACGGAAACCATGAAATCAAGAAGAGCTTGGAGCGAGATACTACAGATTCTGAGACAAAACAACTTCCGACCCAGACTGATGTATTCTGCAAAATTATCCCTCAAATTCAATGGAGAAATAAAATATTTCCACAACAAAGAACAACTGAAGAACTTCATCAGTGCCAAACCAGCATTGGAAAAAGCACTAAAAGATATTCTAGACAGAGAAAAAAGAGACCACAATCCCAAGAACAGCTATAGAAATAACTCCCTAAACAGAACAAATAATTGAACAGTCAGCAAAAGAAGGAAAACTTCAAGTAAATAACATGACTAGAATAAGCGAACATATAACCATGATAACCATTAATGTAAACGGCCTCAACTCAAAAGTCAAAAGGAAGAGATTGGAAGACTGGATTAAGGAACACAATCCAATGATATGCTGTATACAGGAAACATATTTTACTCAAAAAGAAATCCATAGGTTGAAAGTTAAAGGTTGGAAAACAATTCTCCATGCAACAGGCCCCCAGAAAAAAGCAGGGGTAGCTATTATGTTTGCAAACAATGTAAACTTCAAACCAAAAATAATCAAAAGAGATAAAGAAGGCCACTACATACTAGATAGGGGAAAGCTACAAGAGGAAGAGATAACAATCCTAAACATTTATGCACCAAACAATGGAGCACCTAACTTTACAAGTCAAATCTTGACAAACATAAAAAATCAAATAACTAATAACACTATTGTAATAGGGGACCTAAACACCCCTCTGACGCAAAGAGACAGGTCAACCGGACAGAAACTCAGCAAAGAAATAACAGACCTGAACCAAAAGTGTGAACAGATGGACTTAGTAGATGTATACAGAGTGTTCCACCCCACAGCATCAGAATACACATTTTTCTCAGCTGCACA